>CAAKHF010024204.1:8902-20251 GCA_901007745.1 Hippocampus kuda | reverse complement strand
ACCCGCCAATAAACAGGACCGCCCCTAATGCTCAACACTTATGAGTTGCATAATATTACAGTACATACATACAGAAAGGAGTATGATAAAAAGAGATGACTTAATCTGTTCCTTCCTATAGTAAAGGTAATAAAGTGTAGCATGAAAAAACACAACAGTTTACCTGGCCTTTCGACTTTGACCTTGACGTGATGCATTGTATCCTTATGGTAGTGCCGGCCTTAAAATTGAGTAATCGAGCTAGAGGAGTCCTCTTTCAAATCGGGGACTGCTTATGTTTTGAAACGGCTAGCAAGTCTTGCCATTAGCTTGAATCACCAACCGTGGTTCGCCATTCCACAATATCACCGCAGAAACACATACAGCTAAAATTCTTCGCCGATTCCGTAAATTATGCTCACGTGTGATTTAAATGACTTCTTAGCATGTGAACGCGCAACGTCCATAACAGAAGATAAGGCTCAGCATTATATGTTTAGCCTCCGAAAAGACTTTCCACTTCCGCGCGCTGTCCTTCTCCTATTTACCGATTGGTGTTTTGGAATCGATAACGCTCATGACGATTGGTTAATTATTATGTCGCTCATAGCAAGCCCCACGTCTATTGGTTGATAGTCTCGATGTCAACAACGACCGGTAGTATTCTTTCGCTTGGCAGTTTTTGACGGTAACGGCGGTACCATTGTAGGCCGAGGTTAGACCTAATGGATACAATTCTTTTCAAAATGGAACACGGAGCAGATTAGTATGTTTGCCTACCAAGATTTTGTGGTCTGAAAACGTTTGAATCCATTGAACTTCTGTTTCGAGTATATCTTGAGTGCGTAAACTGGCTGCTGAAGTTACTCTAAAACCATTGTAATTTGGGATCAGCATGCGCGAACTTTTTAAATAACCCCAATCCACTCTTAAACATCCTTTTCTGTGCACAATTGTTTGGCAACCTGTTCTGGTTCTATTTGACAGCATCAGCTTTCATGAAATCCAGGTAAGCTCAAGAAAGGCCAGATATGTCCAAAACTTAGTGTTCTGGGGCGTAGTAGGGTTGGTGCCTTGCTCAAGGGTTCCTGACGGTAATCAGGAAGCAAAATAGCATCGTTCCAACAAGTACAGTCGTTTCCATTTCACATTTGTTCACAGTGGAACTCAAACCAAGAACTTTGGGCTTTGGAACTGGAGGTTTACAGTTTGAATCTCACTACGGACAAATGAATGTAAATTGAATTTCCTCTGTATGATTATAATGAATATGTATGATTATATTTTCAATTTTAGAAATTCTGCAACAATAAAGCAGAATGCATCCAAGTCAGTAGCTTTTCTAATGGGGAAGTCATCGTTCAGCCAGTCTCGCACCAAGGACTTGCCAAACAAAAGGAACAAACAGGTATATCTGACATAAGTTACTCATTATATGGACATAAGTGGTGTGAAACCACTTTCTTATTTGCGTTTTAAAAACATATTTTGCTCTTTGTAGAGTTTGATTCCTGTCCGTTCACACCAGCAAGACCATCGAACATTGCACACGCATGACAAAAATGAGAATCATTGGCCTGACAAACACGGATCATCTTTCTTTACACATTCTGGACCTTCCATTGACCGGGTTTCTTCTCCTACCTCATCTGACATGGAAGGACCGTCAATATCCTCAAGAGTTCCAAAATGTACTGTTTCCTCTCAACTAGAAGCTCACCGGGATTCAGTAGTGACAAAGTATGATTGAGATTTACAAGACAAATGAAATCATGATGATTTAGTCTGTAAAATTCCTTCATGAACTGGGTACATTGCTCTCACAGGTACATTGATCGTTTTCGCTATGGACAACCACTGAGTCGAGAGGAGCGGCAGTTGATGTCGTCTGAATTTGAACAGGAGAGGGTACCTTTGTGGTGGATGTCTTCCTCATCCTTACGTCCTAGTTTTACGCCAACAAAGATCTCACACAAAGGTACAAAATTTTGGATCAAATGATCATCTTCCTTAAATGTGAAAATATCTCCTTTTTGTGTTTTTATGTCTGACCCGAAAGATGACCAAAGCCAAGCAAACTCCAGTCCAGCAGACCGCCCACTTGATGACTTTAATTCTTCACCATGCAGAGGAGACTACAATATGAATGCATATGTATGTTCACTGGGAATGAGCAAGAATATAGCATTTTCTTGCCATAAAACCTTCATCTATGATATAAATAGAGGTTTTATGGCCTCTCTCATAATTGTTGTGGTTGTTTTTATAGGTCATCTGAGGAAAATGCTAAGTGGGTAAAAAAAAAAAAAACAGCCATTCTAATGTAATTAAAATTTCAGCTCTACACCTATCCAAATGATATTTTTCCAAATCTGTGTTAGTGTTTATCATGTTTGAGATACAGGTGCTTCTTAATATGTTAGATTATGACTGAAAAGCTAGTAGTCAGTTCATGCTATTCATTTTAAAACGTGAAAGCTACTGTATATTATACAGATTCATTAAACGGATAAGAAAATACTTTTCGGTAGGTCACTTCCTACCTAATTTCTGTGTTTACAATACATTTGATTCAATCTTGGGATAGTGAAGTTTTTTGTTAGCTGCAAGCTATAAACATGCATTATTAAAAACAAAATCAGGCCATATTTCACCCAGTGAGCCTATACAGTTTATGACATGATTTTTACTTTTTGAATTGAACTTGAAATCAATTGTTTCTGTCGTATTGTTCTTTATATACGGTACACGGAGACAAACCAGTATTTCTTTGCCAAATGCAATCATAAACATTGTAATGTTCATAAAAATGTCTCACTTCCCATTCAATGTTTTTTCTTTTTTTAACTCAGTTTCCATCAGACACATCTCAGAGTGAGTTGGAGGACACAGAGATACTCCACCTTCAAGAAAGGGCCAGTAGACTTCTGCAGAGAGGGTTTGCAAAGCTGCTAGTTCCTATCATTTATATTGCATCAATTCATTCCTGAACTTGGATGATCTTATTGTCATTTTTAACAGTGACAGTATTCTCAGCAGTGGATCAATTCCTGTCAGTTCAGAGGGCGTGGGATGCTCAGATCGCTCTTCTCCAGTCAATATAAACGAGACAATGCAAAGACCTGTGATTAACACTTCAATAACATCTACAGCGAGTAAGACACACGTCGTAGCGGTAATTTTGTCACATTCTCTTCATTTAGTGTGTTCTTCAAGTGTTAACTCCTCCCTGCTATGTATATTGTGGTCTTTGCAGCAATGGCCACGTTGGACTTCGCCTCAGCTGTGCCCCACCAAAGATACGTTGTCACCTCATTACCGGCGCCCCCTGAGGACATCCTTTCACAGTGGCGTTTGAGACGAAAACTGGAGCAAGCCAGTGAACAATGTCAGTCCCGGCAAAACTCCAGACTTTGTACCCCCACATTGAGAGGTCCAGGCCCCAGTCTCCACTTTTCCACACTTAATCTACACCCTTACAAGGTAGGAGTCATCGTTACAGCATTCCTTATATGCCGTACACCGATGGTGCAGTTCATTCTGTATTCTGCACAATCATATCATAACTACTCCAACAAATAGTGCCTGACATCTGCCTGTTTAAACCAGAAGGTTGTGTCAGTTGACAGCAGCTCTTATGCTAGATTTACTGGATCTGTATTTCAATGTATTTCATGTCGCTTTGCGTTTGCTTATATCATCCAAAGCAGCAGTCAAGTATTCAGTACCTTGAACACTCCCAAGGAGCTTTTCCGGTTCCCAAAGAAGCCCCTGGACATCACCCGTCAACCTCCGCCCCCCTTGCCAGTGCTGCCTCTGACATACAAGTCTCCCAACCACACTCTCTTGAGCATGTTCCTGCGCACATGCATCACCTTTGTGATATTCTTCCCTGTCCCACACAGACACCTCATGCTAGCACGTTCTATGGCAATCCACAGACCTTAAATAAAGAAGCCAAAGTCTCTGGAAACTTAAAGCACAGTTACATAGATGAGCCTCCTCACAGACACGTTCCAACACCACCTCCTGCTCCTTCTCAACATCCAGATGTGGGTTGTCCTTTTAGACCTACAGATGGAGGGAATCATTCTGTGCCTCGAGAAGGCAGCAGTCCATCAAGACCTTCAGAAGGAGGCCATCCCTCCAGATTTACAGAAATCCAAGTCGGCGATCCTTCAAAACCTAAGGAAGATGACAGTCCTTCTAGACACATGGACAAAGGGTGTCAGTCTCGACCTGTAGATGGAAATCATCCGGAGAACCCCAGAATGACAAATAAGACGTCAAAAACTGAAAAAGCCCAAGCAAAGCAAGTGGGTGACAGTGAGAAGAGAGAGAGGATTATCAGAAAGCAAAAGAAATTGACAAGGTAGAATACAAAGACGTGTACCCGGTGTCATGATTTGCGTTTACACTTCACATTGACTGCTTCGTGTGATGTGCAATTTCTGCAGGTGTACTGGATGTTGTGAGCATGCTGACGTGACTAGCGCTACAAGTTCTGCAGATCAGAAGCTTACAAAAAAGATCAAGAAACTGGCAGATCCACAGCAGCAGAAGAGATGCAAAGATACAGGCAGTCATGCACCGCCATCGCCGCTACATCGTGCCTTAGGACAGGTCAGTGTGTACACAACTTCACCACTTGTATCCAAGTTATTGACATCATCTTCATTGCACATCTTGATGTAAATTATGTCCCATTACAAGGGGAGTTAGCAGTTTTCAAACTGCTAACAATATTTGCTTTAGCCTTCCTCTCTTTCCTGCCCACTTGAATCTCTGGCCGAAGCCGTGCCCCTCGTTGATGTGAATGTGCATGAGATGAGATGGCCACATTCGTAAACAAGCCAGTCTTAGTTAGCCACTCCTGCTACATTGCTGGCATGACTTATTCATGTTGGAGTGTTGTCATACACTTAGTGTTTGTCACCAGTTTGCAATTTTACTTTTTGGAATGTACAATGGAAACCAAGGATGCTGAGTGTTCCTGCGCAGCTGCCGCGTGTGCCCACAAATAACTGACAACACGCCTTCTTTCTCTACAGTCGATGATAGGCTGTTCTTGTCAAAATTAGAGGCATAAAACAGGGACAGAGAGGGATGACTTTTTTTTTCATTTTTTAAATTAATTTAATTATATTCCACTGTCAGGAAATACGGGCAGTTTTAATATATGACTGTTTTGTTTTCAGATTACCACCCCAACATTGATTGATATTAGAGATGGACATTTGACAAATGTTCCTAGATCAACAATAAAGTAAACTAACATTTAATGAATTGGAAATACTGTATTCATCATTAATTTTACCAAATAAAATGCATCTACCTGACTAATTCCTGTTGAGAAATTTGACAATGTCAACATGAACAGTAAGTATGGTCCAGCAAATAAACATAAACATATACTAAATGATTGCAGACACACTTATGTGCTACACTAGCCTGACTAAACAGACTCTCGTTTACATTAGTGTGTAAAGTAGCAAGAGTTCTCCATTTTCCATGCCAGTGTCACATTGAATGAGGAGTTATGCCATGATGGAGGTCTGCGTTGACGTTGGCCAGAACTGACACATTGCATATACTAGAGCAGACTGAATTAACAGCATGTAAGCGCATGTAAACAAATGGACACATTTAACAGCGCTGAAATTATAATCATCTTGTTTGAGATCATTATAAATGACACTACCACATCAAGTAGTGTCAAATGCAAATAGCCCTGTCAGATGGGTTGGTAAGGAAATCATAGTGTTGTGTATGGATTAACGGGAGGATTGAATCTGGCAGGTTGTTTCAGAGGTCCTGTTCCCACCAGAGAATTCTTCCCCACAAGATGCAACTGTCCCATCGCCTCCTGCTCCTCCACAATCCTCACTTTCTTCTTGCAATGCAAACACCTCACTGGAGGTCATGTTCCAGCTGCTGCAAGAGGCTGAAGGTAAGCCGAGGGGGCAACGTAGGGCACTCAACCTTTACCACAATTCTTAATTGTGAGCACTACATTGTAACACATGTACGGCTGTCCCCCCCCCCTCCCCTCCGCATTCCGAAACATCCACTTAATTTTGTAACATGAGTGGCATATCGTGGGAACAACAACAAAAAAAAGACTCTTTGAATCCCCGTAATCATGATTCATTGTTGTCAGATTCAGATGAGAAAGAATTTGAAGACGACCCTTTACTACGAGTCCTTCGCACGCAAAGAAAATGTGTTCAGGAGCAAATCAGGTAACGTCTCAGACATACTTGCTCTACTGAACATTTAATAGCCTAAATTGAGATCTCATGTCGTTTCTGTCATGTTTTGAGATCATATCTGTTCTATTCCTTCCAGTGAAGTGGACTTAATGTTGCACAATTTCCTGGATAAACAAGAAGATACCCCAACCTGATGCAGTAACTCATGACTCTTTTTAAAATGTGATTTTTGTATGTAATTTATTGGCATTTATGGAAGAAATACAATACAATAAAAAGTTCATCATCACACATCACCAATATTTACAAAGTGTGCATTCTTAAAATATTATCGAAGGTTGATGTGCAATGGCGTTATTTACAAATCGGAGACTGCGCCATATCAGGATCCAACAAAAATGGGCTTTTATGAGAATGGCTGAGACCTGGACGTCTCTGTTTGCAGCATGGGTGCAGATATGATCAGGACACCATCTGGGGAAACTGCTGATTCCAAAGCCTTGGTGTCTACTCCCTTTGGAATTCGATAGCGCCGGTTAAACTGCCGTGTTGTCATCCCAGGACTATCTTTCTGAAAGAACATGGTAAGGGGAATAACATGTTCAGTGACTTGTTGCCTTAGTCATCATTTAAAATACTGCAATCGACCATGCACTGACTACACCAACCTTTTCTTCTTGGTGCCTCCCTTGTACCTCTACAAAATCTCCTACCACCTTGACCAGGAGATCCTTGGGGTTAAAAAGTTTGACATCCACTTGAACTTTAAATCCACTATCATCACAAATTGCCTGTCAACATAAAATAATTTGCAAGATTAAATAAATCCAATCAAACAAGATAAATCATGAATATAAAAGTGAAATGAATCCTGAAAGAAATTTCATCTGTGGTATATGTTGCACATAGAGCATATTTGACAAGAAAGTTGACTTGACTTCGTGACACTAAAACAGCTCCAATTTTAAATTCATTTTGGAGCACGAACATTTAAATGTTTGTTTTTTTTATACACTTGTAAATATGAGACGAAAGTTTACTCTCCACTTGAAAGCTTTTAGGCTGCATATACTGGCCCACTTTAAAGCTCACTCATAATTGAATAAATCATTTATCTTGTCCAACTATGTTAAACCCATATTAAGTAAATAAACAGATTCACCTCTGCAGCCGTGGTACTATCAATCTCTGGAATTAGCAGTTGGGGTGTCCAGCTATATTGTCCGTAAGTCCCATGGAGACGGGGAAAAAGTGTCGGTAAAACCTTCTCCCATTGGATGCCACCAACGGGGAGTGTGGACGGTTGGATAAAATCCATTGTCAGATCTGAGAAAAAAATTTTTTTGAAAAACTTAAGAGGGAGTTATGGCAGCAAAATATCAGCACACAAGTTGTCTGGTGGGCCACAACCTACCTTTCTCTTCAGTGGAGTGTAGTGGAGTATCAAGTGTTCCTTGTGCCGAGTGTGATTTTGAGTGGCTGCCTGACTCCGGGCTGCTGAGCATAGCCGTGTTATATACTGGAGTTGCATAATGAGTTGGGAATTTATAAGGGACACCTTGCTTCTGTTATGTTCTGAGCATGTGTACCCTTGGGATCCTGTTCGTGCAGCAGGACAGTTTGTTTTGGGACTGAAGCAGCTGTCATAGGCTTATTAGTGAATGAATGGGATTATTGGGTATCTAAATTGTATTCAACCGTTTGTTCGGGGTGGGGGTTAATTGTAGCGTTGTCATCAACTAACTGTTATCGCTAAGTCATCGGACTGAACATGCACTAAATGTCGGTTTTCAAGATGGGTATGTCTAAAAATAAGTTCAAAACCTTTGGTGGTGGTTGACTGCCTGGGCCAATAAGCCAGAGAGGCAGCAACAGACGGCAGGGGTGCTTCAAACACATGCCACTGCACGTGAGCTGCCAGTAAGTTTGCCCATCAATTAAGTCCAAACATTTTTCTATGATTAGCAAACAATCCCGCTTTATTATTGTAGCTTAAAGATGGTTTGTGGAGTTTAAAAGTACTTATGAGGTTGACATTTTGGACCACTTATCATTGGTAACGGATGTCCCAACATGTTGATGGATGGAGAAAACACACACGCACTATATTTCACAATATGATTATGTTTCTTCAAATCTATTCATTTAAGGTAACTAACAGTAGTGAATACTTGGAAGATAATGTCAGGTCCAATGCTCCCAAAGTCAAACACTAATTTCACCAACATTCCTTTTTTGGTTTGGCTTTATTGTAGAACAATTTACAGATGGAATGTCAGGTGGTCCTCTGCACAACATGGTGAGTTGACATGATGTTTGTGGATTGTCAGCTATGTATATGTGAAACAGCTATCTCTGTTCTCTCCTCAAGGAGCTCATGCGTCATTGTTTTTTCTTCATAACTGTGGATACCTTACTTTTTACACTTGTATGACAGTAAATCTCAGATGTCTGTAAAGTTCGCTTTTCCGGTGGTACTTTGACTCCGCAAGTGGTTGATTCAATTACTGATCAATGAAAGGACATCTTTGAAACATGAACACATCGGACTAGGGTCACAAAAGCAGCTAAAGAAAAGACATCCATAGAAGAACCAAAGTCATTCCCTTTAAATATCAACCATGCTTCTCTCATTTGAAAAGTACAGAGTGTTCTGAATACATAGTTGTCACATCGGAGCGATACTGTATCCCGCAATTTGGAACCTGTCACCCAAGTTTTGACTTCACTGTCTAAATATGGCACTGACTATGTTCTGACTCATAAAGGATAATAGGGAAGTGAGGGCACATTTTGAGGGGCTTAAAAGTATTGAGTTTCACAACAGGCGCCAATAATTGCCCAGACTTTAGGCGACCTCTACTGCACTTCAGATTATGTGTGTCCACAACATACCTCACAGATGAATCAAAGAACATGCCTGCGTTCATACAGTATCATTGTACTGCATCACTTGATGCTGACTGTTTCAATCAGGAATGTAAAACACGTAGGAATTGATCAGTTTTTATTTGCCATTCAAGCAAGCGCAAAACAGTGCGGTGAACATGGTTTCATCATTTACAAGTCATTTAGGTCTAGCACTGTAGTTCTTAAGCTTGCTGGAGGTTCTGAGCCCTGCAACTTTCGTACACACATTCCGAACCATTTGTAATTGGAAATAATTGAAACTGAAAACACTCGCCAACCTCTCTCCTACTGGATGCGCTGTCAGGCATCATCACAACACCTTACAGAGGCATTGAACCGTAACGGCAAACGGCCACCTTGAGTGACACGGGTTCCGTCCTTGTGCGCACGCAGCACATACACAATGGTTTTGTCGATGCCGCGCTATGTCCTGCCAAGTTTAGTCAGTGTGAAAAGGCCTACACTTCCTCAATGTGAACGGTCCACAGGGCAGACTATAAGAATGATGGCGCCCCGGTGCAATCTTTCCCATATTGGGAAGGTGCTAAAGTAGCAGTCTACCATAGGAAGCAAATGGGAAAGCTTTTCCTGCTGGTTTAGATGAGAAGTTGACTGCACAATATGTACCTGTTATTGTTGCAAAAGAAAGCCCTGGCTTTGCTCGTTTTAAGGAGGAAGAGATAAGCAGGAAAAAAAGGAATGTGTGTATCACATACGAATGGTTCGGTGGGAAATTTGCTGTTTTTTGTAAAAGTCAAGGCCTCTCTCCTATCCGAGCCACTTTTTGACAACACCACTCTCAAATCGAATTTTTCAAATCAAAGTTGTTTTTTTTTCCGAGCGGCATTATTGTTGCAACAAACGACATCCCTTGGTCCCATGCCCTCAGCACACACACCTCAGTGAGCCCCAGGGCTCAAGTGAACCCAGGTTAAGAACCAATGGTCTAGCACAAACTAATACTTTAAATGTGAACATTCCAGTCCATGATTTATTTTCAACAAATACAAATACAAACATACATAAGAACTTACATGGTCAACACATTTAGCCAGAGAATGCAAAACAAAAAGGGGTTAAGGAATTCCCAGTGGAATTGTGAAGGAGATGTAGTCCCCCACCTCTCCCCACTGGGCCCTGTAGTGCTGGTAAATGGTGATCCAAGTGGTGAGTACTGCAACCCATAACAGCAACCCCAGTGCTGAGCGCTTGACATCTACACGGATGTCAAAACAAACACAAAGGAATGCCATTGTCAGTTGACATGATACAAAAACTAAAACATAAAAACACCATCAAACGTTTCTGCTTGTACCAGTAACCCTCAACTACTTTATTGAACTTCTAGCAGGCACGCAATTCTGTGGCAAAGGGCTTTTTCATCATGGTTCGTCATGTTTGTTATGGTGTCATGTCATTCTTACTTTTTAACATTTCATTGATGTACTTACTAAGTTCTGTGTTGATGTTTAAAACGTCAGGTAAAAGATTACCAATTGGCACACTCACATGTTTTGATCTGCAGTTGTTCAGTGTAGGCTGGTTTTACAAAAGCTTCTCGGAAAAACCAAACAACGTTGACAAGCCAAAGGAATGGCAGAAAAGCAAATCCACCTGAGGGAAACAGAAAATATTAACAATACAAAATGCATTTGTACTGAGTTTGGGCGGTCACTCTTAACACCTGAAGAACATAATTCACTACGATGACACTTTGTACAGTTTGCGGGGGCCTTAAATAACTACACTGACACCCGGCCATTTGGAGTGTGCTGTGCTTGGCCAAGAGTCCCCTCCCTCTCCTCATCTGCAAGTATTTGGTTTTTGGCCCATTTAGTTGTGCAATCACTTCATTATACAACACTGCATTGTTTATTTTATCATGCTAGGAAGCTATATTTAAGAACATGTGAGGGGCTCGAGCGCATAAACCAGGAGTGTCTTGAAAGATGTATTTTGACAGGATTCAGACATTGCCCTAAGCTCAAATCTGGAATTGTGAAGAAGAGCGTGTTGACAGTTTGTTTAATATGCATAAGGATTTTATACATTTGCGTCCTGCAAAAAGACGGCTATATTCAATGGTTAACAGTGTTTCAAACATGAATGGTGGCTTGACTTGGACAAGCGGCCATTGTGACGGACTCTCCTTACAGAGGGGGACGCTCCTAGGACCAAATTTAGGACCCTATCAAATGGTACAAACAGGTAAATATTGCCTGTTTTTTTTTCCCATCCAAGCATGTCA
>CAAKHF010024202.1:53656-64140 GCA_901007745.1 Hippocampus kuda | reverse complement strand
ATAATAGTAATAATATTAACACGATATATATATATATATATATATATATATATATATATATATATATATATATATATATATATATATATATATATATATATATATATATATATATATATATATAATATTGTAATATTAATGGCACCCATTGCTGAGACCCCTGATGGGACAATATGTTTTTTTTTAAATTAGCTAGATGGACTGATGCACAGATAAGGAAAATGAATTAATTTTTAAACAAATAACTCCAAATGTGTCCGTGCAAAGATAAATATAGAAAATATTTTAAAAAATTGATTCACACACACACACACACACACACACACACACACACACACACACACGAACATCACGTGTATAATGTAGTAATAATATGTACAAATGTATGACGAATAAGAATAAGAATAACAATAATAACAATAATTATGACTGGGAACAAGGAAGTGTTGATGTACATGGTCAATAAATAAACCAGCACCAAGTACTTGCAGCAGGCCTCGGATGGCGTACATGCGGGGTTCATGACGCTAATGCAGAGAGGCATGTTACTTAAAAAGGAAGCTTTTTAAGATTATAAAAAAAAAAAAAAAAAGATCCCCGGAGAGCGCACGCGGACGCGCGCCGCAGCTGGAGCGTACGGGCGTGCGTGCACAAGGATGATGAGGATGGGGAGGCGCACGCAGTCGTTCTCCAAACAGGCTAATTCGATCTGCAGCTCCGGCCCCTTTCGCTCTCAAAGCAGCCCAGCGGCGGGGCCTCGGCGAGCTGTGGAAACTTAATTGAATTAAACGTCCCGCTAAACTAATTAGGCTGCAATCTGCCACGCGAGCTGTCCCTGAGCAAGGTTCGAATTAGGCGCGATGGATTTGTTCCTTTTTTTTTTTTTTTTTTTACTCTCCACCCCTTTCAAAGAATGACGGACAGACTGGTGGCTTCTCCTTTATTTGCCTTTTATGCTAATTTTCCCAGAGGGGACGTGTCACGTGACCACCCAACGGTAACCGGTGCGGGCGCGCGTGGACAGACGCGCGCACTTTCCCAACCCTGCGCAGCAACAAAGACATTTGACTCAATATGGTCCACTCGCCCGATAACATGGTTGCAGGCAGGCGGAGTGCGTGTGCTCACTTGCACTCGGTGACTTTGTGATCTAACCCGCGACCCCGAAGAGTATAAGCCGGCGCTTGAGAAAAGATGGACATGGGCGCGCATCAAGTCGAGGCTCGCGCTAGTTCCGAGATAAGAGTGCACTTGATCGATCGCCCTTTTCAGGACTTCAATGGCGCGCCTGCAAATTCTGCGTTAAGAGCGAGGACACACACGATAATGGTGCAAACGTACAAAGGCATCACTCAGTCACCACTTGCACATGCACACACGCACACTTACTACACACCCGCTACCTGTCTTCGTATTTGAGTGTGTGTGTGTGTGTGTGTGTGTGTGAGGGGGGAGGGCGGAATTTAGGGGAAATTGGGAAGGCAGAATTGACAAAATTAATGAGCATAAAAACAAATCAGCAAATATGCAAACCAGTGGGTGCCGAACCGTAAGTATGAGGACTCCACTGTATTAGGGAAACATTGAGGTGGAAGAAATTGTTTTATAACAATAGGTGAAATGTGACGCAAACGACACAATCTTGCTTGGAAAAAAAGTTTCAAAATGATGAGAGTGAAGGCAAAATATGAGAAATGTTCCTAAAAAGTCAGAATTTTACAACAGCACCCACATAAGAGAAGACTGCTCAAGCTCTTCAAACGTGAAAATTAACCCAATTTTAATTTTTAAAAAAAGGGCAGACCTTGTAGGTTAATGGGGTCAATTTGACCCATTTGCTGGGCTGTTCTGTCCAAAACCACCATTTTTGGGTGTATAAAACCCCAAAGATGAGGTTGTTATGATCTATCTATTTTGGTTCAATATTTGAACCAAAATTAGGTTACTTTTTACCCAGCAGTTTTAAGGGTGCACTTTCCTTCGTTGTGACTCGCAATTCCATTGCCGCAGCACCCAGAGCTGTCCTGTGGTTGTAGTTTGCCGTTCCTGACATTTTGACCACATTATTTACCGAGTCAAATATTAGATAAAACTCTCACTGGGTTGTGAGTGGCTACGTTGTTGTTGTATAAACTATGCTAATCCATCACAGCATACTGGAATGGAAATACTGTACCAGCAGTGTCATGAACAGCGTATGGCTCACATTGTTGTGACATTGTTGCCAAGTTGTGTTTTCTCTGCCATTGGCTCCTGTGCGTTATCAACCTTCATTTCAATTTCCGTCATCAAATGTTCTTTTTTTTTTGGTACCAACCGGTACCCTTCCACCCAACAACCTGGATGAATCGAGAACAGTCCAAACACACAAAGCTTGACTTCTCCATCATCTTGTGTGTTTGCAGGACCTTGAACTCGCATCCCATTTGTCCTGGCGGCAGAAGGTGGACACGAGCGAGTCGGGGGGGAGCTTATGGGCATGATGGAGAACCCGGTTTCTGTTTCTCCGTAATCTAATCAGAGAAATGGCAGCAGTCAGAAATAGCCTGGCAAAGACACTAAGAGCTCCTTCTCCTCCCCCTTTGACTTGTGTTCATCCTCGGGGAGGCTTGCCTCGATGCACACGCGCGCACCTTCGGACCTAAAGTGCAAAACCTGATCCAGCAGCTACTTAAGACAATGAGAAATGTCTCTTGCTTACACGTTTGCACTACCGTGTTTGCCATATTTCAGAAAGCGTTAGTCTCACTGAAGCCAATTTACAATCATAGTCATGCATGGAAGCATTTGGGCAACACGCCCAAAACATTCGGTATGAGAACTAGCTTGGACCATGAACATTTGGGCATTTTAGAGGTGCAATTAATCGACAACTAATCGATGAGCAAATTAATCGGCAGCAATTTTGATCATGGCGGTTGACTGGTTTAAGCACGTCCTCCCCATAGTGTAGAGGTGCAGGGTTCGATTCCAGGCTGTGGCCTTTCTGTGTGGAGTTTGCATGTTCTCGACGTGCCTGCGTGGGTTTTCTCAGGGTACTCCGGTTTCTTCCCACATTCCCAAAACATGCACAGGAGGTTAACTGGACGCTCTAAATTGTCCCTCGGTGCGATTGTGAGCAAGAATGTTTGTTCGTCTATGTGTGCCCTGCGATTTGCTGGAAACCAGTTCAGGGTGTACCCCGCCGATTGCCCAAACATGGCTTGGATAGGCTCCAGCACACCTGCGACCTTCATGAGTATTGAGCAGTTCAGATAATGGATGGATGGCTGTTTTGATAATCCATTAACAATTCAGAGCCGTTTTTAAACTCTCAGAAATTCAGCCCACTTGCATGTAGTATATATTCTCCGATTTTTGTAGACCTTCACGGAAGCAGAATGATTGCACTGGTCAACAGTAAATTTTGATCACAGATGGCTTTATATGTCCCAAATTGTATATTTGATTCCAATTTCAGTCTTTATTTTGTTTCTAACAAATCATGTTTTTAAGATTTTCATTTTTAGGTTTGACCTATGACCTATAAAAGCTTGCGCAATACCAATTCTACCACACGTACTTTATAGCTATGCCGTCTCAGAAAATGAGCCACCTGTTACTGATGCTAAACCTTAATTCATTAATATGTGACTATATTTCATATTATATTATTGTTATATTATGAAAACCTGATGGGATTTTGAAGAAAAAGGGCAGATTTGGAATCAGATAGGAAAGTTTACTTATATCTCTAATTAAAAAAAAAATGTAAATGTTATCTTTGTTTTGTCACTTTGGAAAACAATGAGCACCATTTTGCCCATTTTCTCACACAGGATGGACTAAAATGTATTTTATTTTCCAAACCCATCGCCCTATTACATCAAATTAAAAGGTGTTGTAAATTGTAAATCAATCATGAGAGGCGAACTATCTCCACATTGTCTCGTGAAAGACTTGATAGTTTCACAATGTTATGTTGTTGGGGGTCTCGTCAGTCAATGAATCTCTTTCTCTCCCCCACCCCCTCCCCTCCCTGCATTCTAATTCTTCCCTACACAGAAAACGACATTCCCGCTGAGTGTATGCAACATTCTCTCCACACCAGAATTCCAAAGAAATTCTCCTGTCATGTCGTCTCACAAGGTGGACAAGCGTTATTGTCGTTCGACTCCCACCCACACGCACGCATCCATCAGATGTCAATAAGGACACACACACACACACAGACGACAAAAACAGGAAGAATTTGCTTTTTGTTGTGCTGACTTTTATTTCCAGCTTGGAGGCTGGTGCGCATGCACACCCACGAATGGGACAAATGTGGCTCCATCATGTGACTCGATCAAACAGTCACGATGCATCCATTTGTGTGAATATTCTACTCTCATGTCGACGTAACTCCTGGCAATTAGCATGCATCATCAGCATATCACCTTATATAATAATGTCATCGGATTTCATTCGAGTGGACGTTTGTGGAAGTGAACAACAGGCGGCCAGACCATCTTTTTCGTTGAGAAAAACAATCCTCCACAGCAGATCACTCTTCATCCTCTAATTGTAAAATAATCCTTCAGTAGTTTTTTTTTTGTTTAACAACCGCGGCTCTGCCTGCAAATCAACACCCATTTGTGACAGACCGAATCTTGTCAATATCTTACAAACATTTTAATCATCACTGTGGTCTAACAGCTGCTAATGTGTCATCTGATGTGTCACACGAATGAGATGTTGGCGATGAATGAAGCATTACTAGACAACTTGGACAACTGGGCTCTAAAACAATCGGAGGTTCCTCCTCTAATTTGTACTCTAATTTGCGAGTACAGTGGTACCTTGACTTATGAGTTCAAGTTGTTCCCTGACCAAGCTCGTAATTCAGTTTAGTCGAATATCAAATCAATGTTCTTCATTGAAATGCCACTAATCTGTTCGAACCTCCCCCCACATATAACGTGGCCTGAAGAAATCAACTCGTTTTTACAAAGTGTACTTCTTGTACATTGTGTAGTATTGAAGCCTAGTGAGTGACGCCATACGATGGCGGCCGTATGGCCAGTTAAGAGTTCATTGTGAGCATCTGGGCGCCTTTGTTAGTTGGTGTTTGAGTCTCCTGACCAATAAATGACTAAAACTGCCAGCCACTGTCGCTCTCCTTGCCCACGTGCAAGGGGCATCATCACAAAAAAAGCTGGCCACTCGCACCCACCAACCAGTTTATTTTAAAGTGGAACGATTTGATAGGATTCCGATTCAATATGGTTTGGCTCAGTCCGAGAGGATGTGGCGTTGACAAAAGGCAAAAAAAACGAAGAAAAAAAAAGCCTGACCTCCTAAATTGAAGCACTTATACGTCAAGGTACGACTGTACATGTGTAACGAAACAAGAGGCGGTGACGTGAGATACTTTTCTGACTACAAGACCTTCACAACCGTTTTAATGTTCGGGACTGAGCGGTGGGCGGATGTCGAGCGTCCTGGCCGAGCTGTCCTCCCCGACCACCTCCAGGCGCAGGCTGGAGGCGCTCTGCTCCTCGCGGCCGTCCGACTGGACGCAGAGGCGCAGCGTGCAGCCTTTGGGCAGCAGTTCCTGCTCGTAGGCCGCCGCCAGCTGGTTCACCACACGCCGCTCCACCTAACACACACACACACACACGCACACTCAGATCAGATCATTCTGGTACCTATCAGCACATATTATCCATATCTCGCGCACCTCGTGCTTTATGGAGCGTGCTCCGTAATGCACGTTGTAACCGCCCGCCAACAGGTCCAGGACGGGCCGATCCCACTGAAGGGTGATGTCATGGCGTTGCTTGGCCTAAGGACGACGCACACAAATGGAAAGAAAGGTCAGCTGCCGCGCAAACGTGGAAGGAAAGACAGGAATGACTAATGCAGACACAAAAGATAAGACGTCCAGCGGCATTTCTGCCAGCTCTAATCGACACTTCCCTAATGGGTTTTTATCCAATGCTAATCAACAGTAATGATCGGTGCTGCTCATTTAGCGACATGTGTTAACCACTTCACTCGGCGAGGACGATGTACACAACCCAAAACACCTCATTTCGACGCAAATAAATCGTACAATGTTGCCCATTTGAACAATGTCATATTATGATAAAAACAGAAGGTCTTGTATAAGCTCTTCCTCCTTGACAAAGAAATGTTCATTTTTGATCTGCACTGTGTGAGACTTCTTCATTCAACAATGTGTTTGTCGCCAACTGACTTGACTTGCTGCTCCACGTACCTTCTTAGCCCAGAAGCTGAGCTCCTTGCCGACCAGCTGGAGCAGCTCGGAGTGACAGAATGGCAGGAAGTAGACAATTTCATTGATCCGACCGAGAAACTCATCTCTCCGGAAATGAGCCTTAGCAGGAACGCAAGAATTAACTTGAAGGCTGATATCGAAGTAGCCTCTTCAAGTCAAAGTGCAAAGTTACCTTGAGGATTGGTCGAATGACAGACTCCTTAAAATGTCTGGAAATGGTGATGTCATCACCTTTCTGGACATCCTCTGAGGAAATCCACAACAGAAATACACAGACTGACCAGTCACATCATGATGACCACTTGCACAAATGAGGTGCGATGCAAAAGCTGCACCCAATGTTCGGTCTTGACAAAGATAATACTATAAAGTGTCATTAATGGCCAATTAATGGGCGTGTGCCTTCAAAGGGCGTCTGATTGGATGTCTGGTTCAATCAAACGGCTGAAAGTGCATCAGTGAATGCGACACTCCTGACAAAATCTTTTTTTTCCCCCCAATTAACTTGAGTTTTATCTGGAACTACAATTTTGCCTTCTTAAAAAACAACCCAAAACCAAAACTCCCAAAATAAAATAAGACATAAAAACTAAGTGACAGCTTTATCACCGGAAATTCCTAAAATGGGGCACTTGAAAGTTGAAGTACCAGTGGACGGTGCAACAGTGCTTCACGCTGTCCCACATGGTGTGACAATCCCAAATAAGATATTCTCACCAAGATTATCTGCCAGTTTCCTACGGGTGACCTCCTCCGCCTCCTGCCGCAGCTGCAGGCCATGCTGGGCAATTTCATCACTCGCAACGTTGGACGTCATGATGAAGATTGCGTCTTTACACTCGATGGTCTTGCCCTTGCCGTCCGTAAGACGACCCTGGGGGGGGGGGGCACCACAAGTGGCCTTTAACAACTCCAATAACACGACGGTGTGTGTGTGTGGTTCTACTTGCGCAACAAACCTCATCGAAGAGCTGCAGCATGATGGTGAGGACGTCGGGGTGAGCCTTATCCACTTCGTCAAACAGGACGACGGCGTTAGGACACGCCCTCAGCAGCTTGGTCAGCTGACCTCCTTCCTCGTGTCCAACGTATCCTGGTGGTGAGCCAATGAACTTGGCTACCTGTGGGCAGACATACAGGACAAGAACTTGTTGGCCAATGAACAGCAGCCATTGATTCTTTTTCTATATCCTATCCTGTTCAGGGTCACGGGTGAGCCGGAGCTTCTGCTGCCTTAGGGCATACAGGCTGGGTACAACTTGGACTGGTCGCCAAACAACCATTCACTTGTCTTCGTGTCATAAAATACAAAGGATTACGCAAACCTAAATGAAGGTGAGGATAATCGAATGCAGATGTGTGTGAGGCCAGATTCCGTCGACTTCTTGAAAAGATGCAGGTCACGATTAGAATTCATCACGGCTCGAAAGAAGCGGTTCGTATTGCAATTTGCGAGACAAAATTGACATTTTGCGACCCATGTAAACAAACACATTGAAAAAGTAAAACCGCAACTTTTTACTTTGGTTATTGTGGATTCACTATTTTTCTTCCTTCTATGTCAGACCAGCCAAAAATGTCGATTTTTTTTTCTTTTAGGGGAAATTAGTTTTTTACAAAATCTGAGACCATGAATATGAGACGGCTCATCGGCCTCAGAATCCAAGAAAGGGAGCCTAATGCAGGCAGTATTGTACAAGGAAAATAAACGGCTATGCTCATATAAACGAATGTGAGCGCAGCCGCACTCTGTAGGATGATGAAATGAAATAATCTTAAAGCAGCTGACCTTAACCTGAATCCCGTGCGAAAAAAAAAAATGCTCTTGGGTGAATTTTTTTAAGGGAACCCATGCATGTCTTTGGGTGTAAAAGCAACATACCTCGTGTTTTTCCTGGAATTCGGACATATCCATCCGGATGAAACCCTGTGATGGCACAATGGTTCACAAAGAGAGAACAAGTTGCTTGGTGCACTGAGGGGAGCATATTCCGTCGCTCTTGGTCAACTGCAACTACATAACATCTGTCATGGAAAGCAAGCCACTTCATTCTTCTATGGCGGGAAACCTTTCGATGCTAATTTTTCACAGATTGACTTCGAACTATATGCGCATGCACTGACCACACATTGCATCTGCACCACAAATGCAAGAGCTGCCAACAATCCTACCGTGACATCAGACTGATAGCTGTACCGAATATTTTGGTTCCCTTGCCGGAGGTGTGTGAGTGCGTTGTGTAGGTGTGACTTCACCTTTTTGACATCTTTGTGCATGTAGCGCGCCACTTGTTTGGCCAACTCGGTCTTTCCTGCAACACGCAACAGAGAGAGTCCACTTCATTGGTCAAGAACCCACATCTAATAACTTTGCAGTATTTTATACCCCCCGCCCCCGAAAAAAAAAAACAAAAACAGACATTTTCGGGAAACCTAAAAAAAGAAAAAAAAAACATGCTGCACAGAAGGGTGATCTATCTTTAAGTGCTGGGCTAAATATCAGTGGTGACCTCTAAGAGAGATTTCAATCATCTCGAGGAGGTCACTTCATGATTGTCTGCAAAATATTCAGCATATAAAAATGCTCATATTAGATATTGATGTCTTGTGTTTGGTATGCAGATGCGCGCATGTGTGTGTCTTGTCGCTGTGTTTAATATTGATGACTCTCGGTCACTGTCGCCGAAGGCAACAGAGAATTATGAGCAGTGTGGGTCCTCATCTATCTCTCTGGCCTGCCATTTCACCATCTCAAACTTTTCTGGCAATCGCCCTGTTCTATAATGTCATCCGCTGTCATCCTTCCATTCACGCTGCAACACCCCTTCTTCCCTGACAAGGTATTATTAACAACTGTCAGTCTTACAGGAGACTGATAGATTGACAATTGGCACATGGATGTACATTTTCTGACCATTTCACAGTGTCTTTGGCAGCCTGTTATCCCTGCTGGGCGGACAAAGACTCTTCAGTCTTAAAGAAAATGTGCTTATTCTGGCGGTGTGCTTTTCAGAGGCTGACGAGCGTTTTTTTTTTTTTTTTTTTTTTTGCCATCGCCTCATGAGAACAAACGAGCAGAGGAAGTGTTGGGGTGTAATCAGAGAAGTGATTTACCAATTCCCGATGAGCCCAGGAAGAGGAACACAAGCGGGTGCTCTTCATCGTACCAGCCATTCTCCTTCCTTCTGATGGCTGTGAGAGAGAGACAGACAGAGAGAGATAGAGAGACAGTGAGTGAGAAGACAGAGTGCGAGAAGGAGACAGAGAGAGACAGAGTGAGAAGGGCGAGTGAGAGAGTGTGACAGAGAGAGGTAGAGACAGACAGACAGACAGACAGTGAGTAGATAGAGTGAGAGAGATTGAGTGAGAGTGAGAGAATGAGACAGAGAGAGAGAGACAGTGAGTGAGAAGACAGAGTGAGAGAGGGAGACAGAGAGAGAGAGAGACAGAGTGAGAAGGGTGAGTGAAAGTGTGAGAGAGAGAGAGACAGACACAGAGAGACAGACAGAGTGAGTAGATATAGTGAGAGTGAGAGAATGAGAGAGAGACAGTGAGTGAGAAGGGCGAGTGAGAGAGTGTGTGAGAGAGAGGGAGAGAGACAGACAGACACAGAGAGAGAGACAGAGTGAGTAGATAGAGTGAGAGAGATTGAGTGAGAGTGAGGGAATGAGACAGAGAGAGAGACAGACAGAGTGAGAAGGGCGAGAGAGAGAGAGAGACAGACAGACACAGAGACAGAGTGAGAAGATAGAGTGAGAGAGAATGAGACAGACAGAGAGAGAGAGACAGACAGAGGGGAGAGAGAGAGTGAGAGAGAGAGAAAAGGCAGATAATATCAGAAAAAAATTCCATTTGTTGACTTTTCTACCCATTTGGTTTGAGTTGACCCAATGGCGGCTGCCATCCCAGAAACTTTGCTATTGAGGTGCGAAGAGCGCACGGATGAGGAACGGGTCAGATGCATTTTGGTACAAGACCAGAGCGAGACAGAAAGAAGAGAAACGCGAGTGAGCGAGCAAGACGAGAGACCTCCAGAAAGCTACCCACAATGCCTCTCCTTCCCCCCACACAGTCAGCGGGACCATTAGCCAGCAGTAATTGCGTTAGCCTCCCTGGCGCGGCCATGGCAAAATCAGTTTAGCATGGATCGCAGCCTCACACACACACACACACACACAGCCGAGCAGCAGACGTGTTTATGATTAGTCAATTAAGGATGATT
>CAAKHF010024202.1:0-22664 GCA_901007745.1 Hippocampus kuda | reverse complement strand
TCTGTGGCTCAGGATGGTAATTATAAGTGTATGTGTGTGTGTGTGTGTGTGTGTGTGTGTGCGCGTGCGTGCATGCGTGGGGGGGTTATGAAAAGAAATCTTTTTAAGTTTTGTCTGTTTATTACACCGACGTTTGCTTGTATAATTAGTATAATTGAAATAATTCTGAGGTTGGCCCCAATTTTTTTCAAGATTGGTTTTCTCTTATTACTTGTATCCATTTGCTTAATCATAAGATGAGGCTGACTAACTTCCCGCCTTACAGAGGTCACTATCCTTAAAATGGTTCTGCTAGTTGTTCCGCTGGTACACAGGGGGAATCCAGCCATTAAGTGTAATGTTAAAAGAATGAGTCTTAATTTTCCATCTGGTTGCATAGGGAGAAATGTCACACGAGCTGCACAGAAATGATTGTTTTAATTATTACAGGAGCAAAGTGGCGGGTGACGAATAGGCTACAATTCAGCAGTCTCAGCTTCGTGTGTATCTTATTGAGGAATTACGCTATAATGGGATGAAATGGTCAACATGAAATAACACTCAACATTATGCTTGAAAATAGCCTTGAACTGTCCTGCAGATCACCCTCTCGCAGTGTTTTGTAATGTAATGTTACCCCCGCTCACCTCTTTGACTGGCATTGACTTGTCAATTTCTGCCATTAAGTGCAGCCTTCAAGTGCAGTGTTTTTACCTACACCTAAGATAGCGACAGACCGAGACAATTTAACAGGCAATTTAACTGACCGTGTGTTAGTGAAGCTGTCTGAGTCCTGCTCTCTGCCAGTGCACCATGGCATGATGGATGTAGGCAGTCTGGGCTACGTGAAAAGACACACAAGAAACACTCACAAATGCTATTGGGCGCACAAGATACACAGTGATACACAGACACGCTGGCCTGCCATATTTCCCCGATACAAACGCATATGGGCCCATCAACAGCCAAACCCCTTTTCCATTAAGTCAACATCTTGCGCTGGCGGTTGGAACAGAGTGGGGCTGGAGTCAGGTCGTCCAAATCCGTCAGTAAGAGGACGCAGAGGCGTTTGTCATCCTCCTCTCTGGGCACCATCCTCCTGGAAGAGGGAAGGGGCGACAGAGGGTGGTGCAGCCATGTAGCATCTGGCCCTGCTAGCTCCAGCTGCAGAGTGAGAGGGGGGGAGAGACAGGGGCCACGTGACAACCCATGGGAGACACTCGCTCGGCAGCCAAAACCGCCTCTGCACCCTGTCTACGGGATGGAGGGCGAGACACTCACATCGGACGGTAAATGGGACCAATGTGAGGGGCCTGGTGACCATTTAATGCTGACATGTACTTATTTGGAAGCAAGGCTTGAAATAAGATGTTTCGTATAACAGTTTGTAGGGGGAAAATTAGCATTCGGTGGCTCATCAATTCACATTATATCGCAAAGCTGAGAATCGACATTTCGCTTGGGTGGATGCTCACGTGTCTCTCATGACGCCTACTGCGGGTAGTCGGACATTGAGGCTCGACAAGCTACTTACGTCGCACTGGCTAGCTAGTGATGAGTTTCAAGCGGGTATTCGTGTGGCTTACGTTGTGAAGTTGCTCCTCTTCCAACACCGCACACGTAGCAGCATAAGCACAAACAGTTCCACATCTTGGTGAAATAAAAACAATGTAGGACAATATCATTGTGGTTTGTGAGCACAGGGCCAAAAAGGAGCAGTCGTGGAGAATTGGTCGTGAGAAAGTCAAAACAACAAAAAAAATCATATAGCCTTCTCTGGCGTCATGTTGTGCCTCTAATTTGAATTGCAAGAAATCACCACGGCCGAAGAAAAACAACCAATAAGAGACAGACGTGCACTCATGTGACATTTGCTCACGTCTTGTGCGGCATTTCTCAAGACGCAAACCCGCTCAATACGTCTTAAATGAGGCAATATGACGAGTGTATTTCTGACGTCAACTACAAGTGCAAATGGCTTCAAACCAAGGGAAAAGATTGAAGTCCCGTGGAGTGAAATGTTGGAGCGGAGGGATGACCCACAAATCACAGGTCACAATGATGACACAAAGAGGCCTGGAGACAAAATCCCCGCATCCGAACACAAATGTTGAAAGGCCAGCAGCGGACATTTAGCACCAGACTCGGTAGCCTCAGAGGGAAGCTTGTCACAGGATCTATGCCTGATTCAGAGCCCGGGGTACAGCGTTTAGCATTAGCACTTAATGCCCGAGCATGTCCGAGGGCTTGTTCTTAGGCAGTCCCGCTGATTGAAAAAAGAGATCAAATTGGATGTTTGGAGGGGAGAGATGAGAAGTTCACGGAGGGCCAACACATGCGTCGTTCCTACTGTGAAGTGTGACCTTTATGGAGGGAAGATCTTAGGGGCTGAGGAGCCCCTTGCTCATTCATTTGTCCTCTGGGATTAATTAACCTCATTCTCCCAATAGGCCTCTGGGATTTGCATTTCAGATTGGATGCAGTCCTACGGGGAGGGGGTCGGGAAGGGGGGGGGGGCTTCATGCTCCTCCACTCAGATCACATCCAGGTGTAAGCTTTCAAACTCATGTTTTGCAGTTTGCTGACCTTGACTACTTGTATAGAACGACAAGGCTGCTCATGATGTAATGTGCCATTCTTTAAACAAATACAAATAAATACAGCTCAGGAACTTGATGACAAAATTACAAGAGTGGTCCTTACCTTTTCTCCAGGTGGAATTCTCCGATACATGCAACATGCACCTTTGTGGGGACATTAGTATGGTGAGTCAGACAAGCAAGTGAAATTAGCAACGCTAACCACAAGCATCTGTTTGATGTCAGTTATGATATGTCAAGGGGGACTTCTGCACGCCATTGTCAGGTTGGGCTATAGATGCTCGTATCTTACAATGTGCTAAATGTCATATTCCCAAAAGATACAGTACAAATTCACCGTTGTTTGCCGAAAGTGGAACACTAATGTCAATCACGGCGGCGGAACGCCGTAGGCTGCCAGCTCACACGACAGGCGCCGGTCCCTGTAGTCTCGTCACGGCCGTCCCCAGACGGTCCACCACGACAGCTCCAGCTAATCTTCTTTTCATGGTCTTCATTACAACCTGTCAGGACATAAATTGGCAGTAAATGGCCACGTTTATTCACACGACACTAAAACAGCATCCCTAACTGTTCCGGCCCCTCGTGCAAATGTTTGCGTCATACACTGACCAGGGGACTCAATTAAGAGGAGGCATAAAACGATGCCCACACACACAAACACACACACACCGCTTGACAAACGGGGGCCTCACCATGACAATTCCACCTTAATACACCTCCTCAAACATTATGTCCGCTGTTGATGACCTCCTTTGAAGACCCATTCAGACAGACACTTGCTCGCCACATATTTGCAGCGTGAGTAACGACAGCAAGGGCCACGCTTCACGGAGCACCGCGTCCACACACAAGCCTCGAGTCTGAGGCTTGGCGCGGACTTTGCCATATAACACAGTAATTACTAGATCAAATCTCAAATTGAGCCTACGCTGTTCTGTGATCCCTCCTATACTAATCAGCACACTGAGGTATGGCCACGCGACTATAAATTGCTGACTTAATTAAAACCAGGTCCACTCTGTCATCTAATTACAGGGAGAAAAGGTTATTGCTTCGATGCAATTTTCCAAATATGATTCCCTCACAGTTATTAAAGGCCTGGGTGTCATTTATTGTTTTAGATTTTTCAATATGGAAATGGCCCCAGTGACAGACGTAATGACTCGGGGAAAACGTTTCATCTCGATAGCGGCCTGGCACGGCCATTTGTCTGAGATAAGTGGAGCGAACAGGAACCGGGGGAAATGTCACAGGAGGCATCCCATGATTGCCTCCACTTTACAGTTGTCATTAAACAGAGCAAAGGTTTCCTTTCTCCTCCTTGGCAGCACTGAGAAGTTTATTAATCTATCCAGAATAGTGGGGGTAGTGAGTTATTAGAACTATGAAAAGTCAGAATGGTGAGGAGGGGGCAAATGGCGGAGGGGTAATTGTGTGATGAGAGACATATATTCGCTGTTATTGTTCAGTCAAATAAACATTCTTTGGCTGACCCCCAAACCTGCAGGAAGAGAAGGCATCCAAAGAACACACCGCCAATTTGTAGAGAAGAAGAAGGCTGGAAAGAACACACACATGATAATTACGGTGGCTAAACAAAATCCAGTTGGTGCAAATAAAATGTTCACAAATAAAAGGCACAAAAAGCACCTTTGATTTGTATGCTATAGTGCGATTTTGTGCCCTTTGGAATCCGATCAAAAGTTGTGACTCAAAAACTCACAAAAGCCCAGAGCGGGGGAACCATTTTCAGTAGCCTACCTTTGCAAATGTTATGAGCTTTCAACATATAGACAACTTAGTGAACATCTTGAGATTTTGATGGCACAACAGAAGATGAATGGCAATGAACAGGAATAAGTTATGACATACACCCAAAAAAAACCAAAACAATAAAAAAAACCACAGAATTTATTGCTTGAACACTAATCTCTGTCCCAGCTGCTTGGTAATATATGGCTAAACCTACATTAATTTTAACTGGCGGACAAAAAAAGTGGAGTATTAAAGAACGTACCACGGAGAGGTAGCTGTACTTAGTTACGTGATGGGAAGTATGTCAAAAAAGCAGAAGTAATATTTATCTTCACATTCTTCTATCACACTTTAATTCAAGGAAGGAGTAAATTATATCAGTGGAAAATTACTTGTAATAAGTACAAATCTGAGGTTGACAGGCATTTGTAGTCAATGCTGGTTGATTAGTCAGCTCCCTTTAGTCACAACTACATAGCGCAACAGCTAAAGTAGCTAGCTAACAGTAGCTAGCTCACAGTAGCTAGCGGGAAACATTGTACCTGCATTGAATGCTCAATCCTTCCTCATACGTTGGCAGTAACGCTCATAAGTGACTGTAGCTACTAATATAGTAAAATTGGCACTTATTTGATTTTAAAATCATTTGGATGGTTTCTTAAGTTTTAAACAAACAGGTGAGCTCATTAACCACGGTAACAGAGAAGAAGCTTAGGATCCAATTTTGAAGGCAACAATCTAGACAATTGTGGCTGCATGAGAGCTAAAAACAGTTTTGAATTGGGTCTAAATAATCAACAAGAGGTGCGTTAAGGTCGAAATGACATATGAGCAGCTAATGAAAACATTTGCGTATCGCATATTTACGCTATATTCTGCTTTCAATCACATCCACAGCCTTAAAGCTCAGTTATTTATGCAGCTATAATAATCGCATACTCGGATAAAATACCCAGTGTTTACACAAACTCGGAGGTTCGTGAAGCGGAAACAATGATTAGTAAATTAAATTAATAGAATCTCCAATGTGCGGTTATGAGCGTGGGCCAGGAGAAGGCCAAAACAGAAGTCTGTCCTGGACACTAATGCTGTGTGTCTCCCACCATAGGGTTTTCTTAATTACATTAACCAAATGCCTTTTGCAGAGTGTGGGTGTAATCTCATGGTTAACTGAACATCCCTGTAGCTGAGCACCCCCCTACCCGTGCTTTCCTACAGTGAAATATTCATGTTGAAAGCCACTCTTTTACTTCCTCCCTGCAACATTTTAAAGTTGTTTCGGGCAACGTTACTGCTGTTTGACATCGATGCAAACTTACCAACGGCTAAAAACTCCATAAAAGTTAGCTTTGCAGCTCAAGTTTTAACAGCTGGGTTTTCCAGCTTTAATGACTCATCATGTTGAATATTGCTAAAAACATGTCATGAGCTGAATGAACTGTACTGTATTTTTATTTATTTCTAAAATCTGTAACCCTTTCATGCACCCTGTAATCTGATAACACAATAAATTGTCCACTGTAGTAACCGCTGTGCCTGAAAAGATATACAGTGATACCTCCAGGCGAGTATTATAAAATACTATATGTGTTTTCTTGCATCCATTGACTGCCAAGTTGTCTATGTTGTTCTAATTTAGAAAATCACTAAATAAAAGAGTACTTATGGGAAACAAGATCAAGTAAATCAATTTATTTTTGACTCAGAAATTCTTACTTGTCTTCAATATTAATGAGCAACATTGTCACTTTGTGGCATTTTGAGAAGTAATATTCAATTATTAACTGCATGCTGCATAACATTGTGGTTCTTCAAGTGTGGTTGGTACAAGTACAACTTGTGGACTGCAGGTTCTCTCTAGTGGTATGAAAGAATTATTGATCTGAAATATTATCATGTTATAGTCAGTGACTTGAACTATTTTTTTTTTAAATCCAGTGCAGTTCTCTTGTCAAGCACAGTTAAAGTGAATTTAAATTTAAATTTCAATGCATTTGCAGTTGATCTTTTACAACTATTTACTTCAGTAAATTAGGTACATTTTTCAAAACATATGTGTGCAATACCGATTAATTCAATCATTAGCACTGTTTTCATGGAGCCTTGCATTCGGATTACAATGAAATTGAATGACAATACAGACTGAAAATGCTCCATATAAACACCTCAATTGGAATAAAAAGGCTATATACGATTAGAATTTCATTTGGATTCACGGTGGTTGTATATTCCTTTTGAATTCCATGTGTCACACAGCTCTTCTGATTTAATGTAGTGGCGCATTTAAACAGCAGATCGGAATAGATCACGTCACATGCAAACAGTTGACCACAGATCTTCAGTTGATTTCAGTTAAAATGACAGAAAAGTCACCATGTAAATCCAGATTTTATTCAAGTATTTTTTTATTTTATTTTCTTATATTTAAGTACAGCGTTGAAGTTTTAATGACATAATGTTACAGTGTCTTACGATAGCATTAAAAAAACCTTTTTAGAAATACAAATTCTGCCTCACTTTTGATCAACACTTAGGCCTAATGAGCTATTGTATTGAAATATTGGTCACAGTGGTGGTATTTGAGCGAACAATAGTTTTATGGTGTTTCATGGTCTGCAATGTTTGAGAACCACAGACATAACACATAGTTTTTGTACTTTAGATTCTCTCTGCTCTTAAGTCTCACAAGAGTTACTGACAATAATGGTCCAAATAAAATTTTGTTTCACTATTTAGGCCCCCCACCACCTCAATACATTTTTGATTTAAACACAAAATTATCCAACTTTGGTGATATTTATCTTTGGAGTTTCCACTGTACATTTAAAGGATGTATCTACCAACAAGGGTAAAACACACACACACACACACACACACACACACACACACACACACACACACTTTTGTATTTGTTCACATCTGATGACACTCTAATTTGAATTGACCAGGCAGGACTAATTTAAATACATGAAGTATTCATTAATTGAATAAAGAGCCTAGTTAGCCTCAGGGCCCTTTTATAAACTAGGGTGTACGATTTATGCAAAACAGCAATGTGCCATGTGCTGGCTTATTATGCTAATGTCGAATGGCAAAATACATGTTTCTCCTGCCCACGACTGAGGATTAGGCATGGCAGTGTCAGCAAGTTGTTTGGAGGCTACAGACTGTGCTCTTCCACATTACAGCATGTTGAGATGTCGATGAGTAATGCGATTTTTCTGCAAGTAGAGCTGATCGCACCCACTGTCCAACCAAACTTGTTTTGAGACTTACTGAAAACATATCGCAGAATGAGAGTTGACAAACATGGACCACCTCGACTCCGATGGTCATTTACTCCATTTACAAGTGTATCTGTGGTAAAAGGCCCCAAAAATGTTTGCAGATCAATAAAATTATGATTGATGGTCAAGCAGGCAAGCATGGCATTTGCAAAGGGATTCATGATTCATTCTCGTTGTCCTAATTTTTCTGATGTATTTTTTTTTTTATCAGTTGTATTGGCATATTGTTGTTGTTTAATAAAACCCTTGCTTCAGGTCTCTGGGAACCTTCCCCTTACTGCCCCCCGCCCCACGCCCAAAAAAAGTGTTAACACAATTCCAAAGTTGCTCCTCGAATTAAGTTTTTGATTGGAAAACCTGCTCCGTATAAAAAAATATATAGACATTTCAAGCCTTGAAATTGCAGCCTCGTATCTTAGGATAAAATAAAGGAAAATAGTCAGCGTGATAAACGGTCTTGGTGAAAGTTTAATGATCCATTTATCCATTTTCTAATCCGCTTATCCTCACAAGGGTCGCGGGCGTGCTGGAGCCTAGTTTAATCAATTTCTGTTAATTTTAAAGCACAGTAAGACTAACAAATCAAACATTTTGTCATCATTTGGTTGCTTTGATATTTGGTCCTACAATTACCTATTTTTCTAATTTGTACTGTGATAGCTGCCCTTTTAGTCCTTGACCTGTCTGAGACAGCCTGTCTCAGACAGGCTGTCTCCTTTCAGTACTAAACGTAACATTGCTCTTACTAAATTGAAAGGCTTCTCACCTGACTCAAACACACACGACTCGGGTAAAATTATTGGGGGGTCAAAATTGTGTTAAATTAAACTAGATGGTGCAGACCAGGACACAACGAGGAAATAAATAATTAATCACAAGGATGTCACATTTCATTTTGCAGTATGATGCTGAGGCTGAGTTCGAGTTAGAGAGCCAAAAATATACACTCCACACATCACTCAACAAGCAACCACATCCTTTTGCTCCAGTGAGCTTGCAACGTGGCGCCGAAATTCCTCTCGCGTCCCTCTCACCAATGGCGTGTGTTCTTATAGACACGCGTGGGAGAGACCCTTTTAAGCTACGCTCTGATTGGCGAGCTAGGAGGAGACCGGAAGTCACCGCCTGGTTCTGTCCCTTCCACAGGCAAACTGGATTGCGTCAAAACGTAAAACATTGCAATCGGGATCTTAGCAAACCCGTCTCCTCTGACCTTAGTGTGTCACATTTGAACCTGTTTAATGCAGATACGTGGTTAGCACTGAACGACAAAAGTGAGACCATTTAGAGGCGAAAGGGTGAACTTTCAGTGGTTTTCTTATCAGAAAAGACCGTGTTCGTTCTTGATGGAGATTTTCAGCTTGGTGTGCGCACTGCTGCTGTGCACCGCCGCGGCCCACGGGAAGCCCACCGCGAAGAAAGAGCGAGTTATTCACGAAACCAACCTAAACGAGAGGACCCAGGAAGACAACAAAAGCTTCCAGTACGACCACGAGGCCTTCCTGGGCAAGGAGGAGGCCAGGACGTTCGATCAACTCACCCCGGAGGAGAGCAAAGACAGGCTCGGGTAAGTCAGGATGCCTGACCCCTTTCACACCCTCCGCCAAAGTAGAGCCTCCGAGTGTGAGCGTGAGTTTTGCTTGTAAATCACGCACACTCACTCCACACTAAACCAGCTGAACAAATGCCTCGCGTGTAACTCTTCATTAATATTTATCAACAAAGCGCGAGTGCACGACAAATATGTGCAAAGCATGTCAGCGAATGCGAAAAGTTTATTATTGTGCCGCCGGCGTGTTCCTACACACCTAATGACTTGATTTTAATTATGGATCATCATTAAAGTAGCATTATTGTAGCCGCAACATACACGCCATGCTTCATTCAAACGCATATTGTTTCTTTTTATGCTTTGTCGGCCCCTACGTGGCGAAAGGGGCCTACTGTGAGAGTAGGAGAACCCCCTCGTACATCACAACGTGGCAACTGGATTCTAAGAATACTTGGCTTAAATTGGGCTGCCGCCCCTCCCACTCCAACTCTCCATCTGAAGTTCAATCTCCTCTCATGGCATAAAATAGAGAAAATTTTTTTTAAGTGTTAACCGTTTTGAAATGCACGCCGTGCTGACAATATTTTGCTGTCAGTAAATGGAAGGTTATCTTATAATATCACTTTGAGGAAATTGAAAGCCTCATTTCCACAGTTTTCCCAAAAAGAGACAAAGCGTGCTTGCATCAGGCTTTTTATTTTTCATTTCCAGTAAAAGTTACCTGTAAAATGGACACATCAAAATGTATAAAAATCAACAGCATATATTTAAATGACACAATGTTCAACCAAAACATTTGATAACCAAAGTCAGATAGCATAATGCTAACGTATAATGCTAAATACTGTGAACGTGCTAGCGGAAGACAGCAACAATGTCACTGTGATTATAATCCTTCCAATAACTGCTACTTTAACACGCACACAATCTAGAACGTGTTTTGTAGGACATACCGTTTTCCACTATGTTGGTCAGGATATCCTCTTGTAGCTCATAAAATCTTCAGAGGTGGTGTTAATTGTAACCCAGCGCTGATGGAGTTTTCAACTTGTTTTTTTGGGGGTGGGCATTCTCCTTCCAGTAAAATAGTGGGGCGGATCGACAGCGATGCCAACGGCCTCATCACCACAGATGAGCTCAAAGCGTGGATCAAACGTGTCCAGAAGCGCTACGTTTACGAGAATGTGGCCAAGGTCTGGGCAGATTATGACCTCAACAAAGACGACAAGATCTCTTGGGAAGAATACAAGCAAGCCACGTATGGATACTACCTCGGTAGGAAACACTCTCCTTGGGATCATCAATCCACAGGATAATTGGGGCCTGGTCCTTTATTCTTCTGAATCAACTCAACATGCACAAAAAAAAAAAAAAAATCACACATTTGTATTTGGGTGTACCCTGGTATAATATTTTAGGGGTTTTGAAGACCACCCCCAAAAAATTCATTGAGTCGAGCCCCTCTAGTAGCTTTGAAAATAAATCCCCCGACACTAGTTTGGCCATGCAACCCAAAATTGGGTGCACTTCTCGATCATTACAGGAGACATGGACATGTCTGAAGAACCCACGCCAAAAACAGAACAGGAAGGCAGCAATTTTGGTTTGAATCCTAGGGCTCAAACTTTAAGGAATTCCTTGAAGGAATTTGCTCAAATGAGCCCTAATCGGAAACAGATTTTCGAAACCAGGGGTCTCCAACTTTTTTTTTTTTTAATTGAGCGCTACTTGTGTAGTACTGATTAATGCAAAGATCTACCAGTTTAATGATGACGTTTCAAATAGGAAATTTGCTCAAATTATTTGGGAGTAAGTGATTCAATTTCCTCCACACAAAAAAAAGAAAAAGTAGGAAGATTTACCATTGGCACGTATGCGAGTGAATGAAAAATGTACACGTTTTGTCTCATACTTTGGGGGGCAAAATGGTCGCGGGGCATTCATCTAATTGAACCTGTTCTCATGTGCTCAGCCAATCCCGAAGAGTTTGACGATACGACAGACCAGTTCAGCTTCAAGAAGATGCTTCCCCGCGATGAGAGGAGGTTCAAAATGGCTGATCTGAACGGAGACCAAGCGGCTGACAAGGAAGAGTTCACAGCCTTCCTGCACCCTGAGGAGTTTGACCACATGAAGGAGATTGTGGTGCAGGTGAGCACATTGTTACAGAGAGGCACGTGCTGGTTGCGGCAGGTCCCATCAGATGAGCTGTTTTGATAAATATGCAAAATTCTGATGCTTCCAAATCAAATTTTAAGTCTGCCCTTCAAATGATCGTCTGTATATTTTGGGGGAGAGCGTCCAGAGGGACGTACTGGCTGTCCCATTTAACACTCTATCGTTAAATATGAATTTGGCCTCACGGAACAGTTGCGTGGGAAATGTTTCGCAGTGAGGCACTATGCTGACGTGTTCATAAAAGTTGTACTACCCATTTGACAGAGTTAATTATTAAAAGGCTCAATTTTTATGATGTCACCGAATGGTACTGAGCAACTGTTCAGCCTGTGGCATCTCTCCGATAGTGCCAAATATAGCTGAAACTAATAATCGATCCATTTTTTTCCAGTTGCCATATGGTCCAATTGCTGGAACAGATTCCTCTGTTGTAACACCTTCTTTGATACACCATATCGCTCGTGATGCACCACAAGACACTTGGCTTGGTTGCAGGTTCGCTGCATTGGACAGTTTAGCCTAATGGGGACTGAGCCCCAACATCACTGAGCCATTCAATGATAATGGACTCTCTTGAATTTTGTGGTGAGGTTTAAAATATCGGTAATAATAAAAAAACATTTGTGCCAGATTATTCCTTTTTTTTTTTTTGGAGGAGGGTGGATGGTGCATCACTGGTGCCTTGAAATATGAGTGACCTGACGTTTGAGCTTTGCCAGCCGATAAGCGAAACAATTTTTTTTGTCAGGCTTTTAATGCCACTCCCAGTTGAAGTTGACTGTCAAGATAAACATGCATCCACACATTTTCCAATCTGCTTACAAGCTAAACATAAAACAGAGAATTACATGTGTAGATTTAAAACGACCACATGGCTTTGCTTTATAAATGCCTGCCGAGCTAAATACTAACGAACAATGCAAAATGCCATAGATGGACGAAGGAATAGCATCAATTTGGCAGTGTTATAAGGCTTTAAAGCAACAAACATCTGAACACATGTAGACAGACATAAATATATTCAGAGGTACATATTCTTTATCCTATGTGTAAAAACATCTAATATTACTCTAGTTTACACGACAGTCACTGATTGTAGTTATGAAACTCGTCTTTGTTTTTGTCTGCACGACTCTATAATACTGCCCCCTGTGGTCTAGTCGTGCGTATCAGAAGAGCTGCAGTGAATTAACAATGTTCACCTCACGTCAAAACATCAGACAAGTATGTCCTGTTTACAAAAAAAAAACCCCAAAACGTCCATTTACATCATCCACCTCATGTTTCTAATTATACACACCAATTCAAACCGAATGTGCTAAAAAAGATGCATTCGTTTGTTTAGGTTTGGTGTTGACATTTCCAGCAAAGTTTCTTACAGCGTGTATGTTTGTAGCATGCAAATGATTTGATTTACCGATAGTTTTTACTGAGCATTCCTCCAACATGCAACTATTCCGACTAAGTTTAGAATATTGATGGAGCTTGTTTATTATTAGTCAGATGTATTCTACACGTCCGTTAAATATTAATCAGTCTTCCGAGTGGGTGTCTCACCTACAGAAAAAATCTGCATCTGTGAGTTTATCGTGTGTGGAGACGAGTGCGTGCGTTGCATCCCGGATACGTCTTTACTGAGCACGTTGGCATGCGGTTGTTCACTAATGTCCTCATGTCTCATCTCACAGTGGGCAAAGACATCTTTAGGTGTTTGGCTACATGCTTTAAATGTGGTAGGAATGTGTTATTCCACATCAGCAGAGCTCCTTGTAATTGTAGCGCCAGTGTGCCAGCCCAGCTGTAAAGTGACCCTCATGTTGAGTCGCACTGCCCAGGGCAACTTTTTTCTGTCTTTATTCGTTGAAGTGAACGTTCCAGCTGCTGTTGACCCTCGTTAGTGACATCACCTTGTTGTGTCGAATGCAGGAAACCCTGGAAGACATTGACAAGAACGGCGACGGACATGTGGACGAGGACGAGTACGTTGGTGAGTTCAAGCAATCAATTTCAACCAAAGCAGGTTTATGATGAGTAATTGGAAACCAAAGTGTGCTTCGGTGCCATTACAGAGGACTGGGAAACAAATGGAAATTGAATAATAAGTTTCCTGAAAATTGAGTACAAAATGCCTTTTAATTGATTATTGTACCATATTGGGAGGGTTTGACTTGGAATGTTATGTTCATAACAAACGACTGATCCACTTTCAGCTGACATGTATGCCCATGAGGATGGAGGCCCGGAGCCAGACTGGCTCAAGACCGAGAGGGATCAGTTCTCTGACTTCAGAGACTTGAACAAAGACGGTAAAATGGATCGGGATGAAATCCGCCAATGGATTATGCCGCAAAACTACGACCATGCCCAGGCTGAGGCGCGACACCTGGTCTACGAGTCTGACCAGGACAAGGTACAACTTCTTGACCCACCATTTTGTTTTGTATGCTTAGTATGATGTGTGGGACGCTGACGTCTGTGTTGATGTAGCTCAATTTTCTTTAGCTGATGTCAGAAACATTAGCCCGTGTGGAAAAATGATCCCTGTAAAGATTGTAAGATTTTGCTTCAACCTTTTTTCGTAAACAAAAGATTTGATTGAATCAAATGATGGTTGCATCCCTAACAGTAATTCACATGACATTGTTTTCAGGACCAGATGCTGACTAAAGAAGAAATCTTGGAGAAGTGGAACATGTTTGTCGGAAGTCAAGCCACCAACTATGGAGAGGACCTCACCAGGAACCATGATGAGCTTTGAGCTTCACTTCAGCTTCTAATGTGTGCGTGTTGAGGTTGAATTGATATGTTGTATGGCAGAATCTCCTAGTCTTGTTTGACCCTCTCTTTATGTCACACTGTTGGTTAAAGAACCATCACTGTTGGTGACCAACAAGTTGGAGGACTTGTTGATCCGAGACGGTCCTACCACTAACACAAAAAGGTCAAAAACGTTTCAATGTGTTGCTCTGTTTCTGACATTCAGGAACAGAAATATGACGTTCTTCCAATCATCGGTGCCTTTCGCCGACTTGTCGGCTTCACTGCCTTACAAGCTTTATGAATAACTTTTTGATAACAACGTTAATGTGAAACTGTAGTTCAAAGAACACAAGTTTATTTATTTACGTTTTGGCTCTGGTGAGGCAGTGTGCGTTGGTGAAAAATGTTTTTAATGTTTGTTTGAACTGGTTTTCCTCTACGATGTTCATACAGTGATGTTTTACCTGCAGTGTCTTTGCACGTCATGGCTTGTTTGACATAGTTTAGTTCATGAAAGATTTACGCCGATTTTACATCTATTTATTTGTTGATCTGCTTAAAAGGGCCAAAAATGTTTCCTTAACCGACCATCTTTTATTGTTTGTTTCATTATTTCAAAACACCACATTTATTTTAATAGCTCACATTAGTGATGAGTGGCACGCAGTAACATTTCTTGTATTTCCACATTGAAAAAAAGAAAGCTCAGTTGTGTACAAATAAACAAACAAACACCTATCATTTTGTTTCCATTGAATCTGTCTTGCTTGGGTTGACTACCAAGTTACTGTATATTATGATCCCCCACCCCTATCTAGCATAGAAAATACTGAGCTGAATTCTCAAACGATGAGGTCATGCTGACGTCACACAGCAGACGGTTGAAATGCATTCAACATTGGTGGTTCCACTCTACAACCATTTTCTAAAGCTCTGGTCCTGGGTGAGCTGGGGTCTATCCCAAATTAAAGTGGGTAAGAGGCCAGGCACACCCTGGATCGGTCGCCAGTCAGTCGCATGGCAGAGATGCAACCGTTCACACCTATGGACAATTTAGAATCACAATAAGCATGTTTTTGACACTCGGGAGAGAGACAGAGTACCCCAAGCATGGCGCAGTTACAGACAGAAGTGTGGAAGTGCTAATGTGGAGTGAAAGTTTTAATTGGCAAATATGTTTCGATGTGTAGGCAAGGACATTCAAATGTGTTTAAATATGTTTAAACAAATTCGCAACTACGTTCAAACATACCGTCCATGTAACGTATATTTTCTATCATGCCACAGGCTACTGACTTGTGCATGTGCAAGTCATCGAGGCTTTTTTTAAAGCATTTGCCCTGCACTTTACCAATATTATCAAAACATTTAAGTATACATTGTCTATTTGTATTTTTTATGATTTATTTTGTTTGTAGTGCATGATTTCCATTTGACATTTTGTCCCCATCATGCCACGGGGTCATCGCATGCGCAAGATAATACTCCTTTGCATTTTCAGCATTTAGTGTCTAAATGTTTGGACAGATTGGAGAGTATATTTAAATGCCTTTAAATATGTTAGTTTTTGCAAATATGTTTAAAGGTATCTACAAATTTGTTTCAATGTACTTGTCAGTCAAAACATGTAACTCCAAAGAAGACTAATAGATGAGGAGCTGCATTGGGAGAGAAGCAAAAATGAATCAATAGCACCATGATTCCACCAGATGGCGGCAAAGTAATTTCATTGTGTTGAATTGAGCTCAAAAACAGCAAATAGCTGAGTTTTCAGTCAATAATGGAGGACGGATTCCAAAAATATGTGAATTCTAAACTGTGACTATGTGGCGGTTCACTCCACTTTATTTACTTTATGAACTTTGTATACTGAGCTGTTTGTAATGATTTGAAAGGGTAACCAGAATTAGAAACTCTCTTCTAATAGATCCAGAAAATAGGACTATTTTGGCATCCGTCTAGAGCGGAGATGAAGCGCAGTCCTGCTTTACAATTTTCCGCCGTCTCCATTGTGACTTCTTAACTCCTTGAACATCAAGAACAAATGGACCCTGTCGTCGACGCTCACGACCGATTGGCGTCTACACACTCCTCGTCGCACGTTACCACCGTAGAGATGCAGAGTGAAGCTGACTGGCTCTCGCTGCTGGCTGTTGCCGTTCAAAACAGTGCCATGTAACTGAGAAAGCGTCTCCGCCACCCAGCGTGTCCCCTCTGCCTGCTCATGTGGAACACATGGATATATGTGTGCCACTTAACAGGACAAGTCAAGCGGGACCAATGCGATAAAACTCATTAGGAACAAGGGGACAGCACGATGCATGTGTTGTTCTGCCGCAGTCTTCGACCCTATGCCAGCACACTATGAGCAATGTCTGGAAAGCTTGTTTTTCTTGGGTCTCCGCAAGAATTAATAAGACATTTTGCTGGATTGAATATGGGGGGGTCTATGCATAAACAACAATGATTGTTTTATAAAAATTCACACAAACTTGCCCTTGCCCTACATCCAAGTAAAGCTGTAAATGTGAGCTAGTCCCGTGTTTTTGGCAGCTAATAAGAATAAGAAACCCTTTATTCGTCTCACAATGGAGAAATTCCTAATTTACAGCTGCAAAGTTATGAAAGGAAGAAAGTAGAAGAACAAAAAGTATAGGAGCTGTTTTAAAGGCAGCCACTCTCGCGGCGCCATCTTGAAGTCAAAATAACATAACAAATAATACAACACAACACACAATATATGCATACTTCTTGTAGACTGTACAAGCGGGTGTAGGAAAATCAATTTGTGACCCCATGGGGACAACGTTATTGGTGGCAGTGTGAGTGAGAGTTTGACGGCAAGAGAGAGTATACATTGATATAACTGCAGATGTATCCCGAGCTCTGACCGGAATCCCTTTTAAGAACATTTGTTTGTTTATCCTTCAAAAAGGTGGCTTCAAGCTGTTTAAAGCCACTCTCAATGAAGGTTATTGTCAAACTAAATGCAAAACAAGAGAATGACGTGTATTTAAAACGACCATGTAACCACTGAGATAGTGCTACAGTTGTGCTCAATCTTGCATCCTTCATTTGAGTAATTTGTCAACCAAAGACACTAATAGACTTCCTGTAAATAGCATATGATATTTGTCATGTGTCATGGTGCATCTGTGTGTGTGTGTGTGTGTGTGTGTGTGTGTGTGTGTGTGTGTGTGTGTGTGTGTGTATGTGTTGGGGGGGAGCATTGGCGTTTTGCATTCTGTTGATGCCGGTGTTGCCGTTCATACAATCATAAAAATAGTCGTGTCACATTGTAGCGTCGACGGGACTGTCAAGCTCATGCGCGAAAAGCCGTGTTGAAAGAGCAAACGGGTACTGCGGACCCCGCGGGGCCTGGCAGCTTAGCGCCGTTAGCACAATAAGCACAGCGACGAACAATCGGCGTGGCCCTCAAGTGGCGTGACAGATGTCACGTTTGCATATGTTGGCCCTCTCCAGAAATAACACGGGTTTTTTTTTTTTGTAATCCTGCCGAAACGGCAGAAAGCTTGCAGATGATGAAGGGGAGGAGGCGGAGGATTATTAGGTGGGCTTGTTTATCGTCTTCCAAAAAAAGCAGGCTGGCCGACATTTAACCCCTTGCCATCTGGACTTGAACCTTTTGATCTCATCGGGCTTTCATTTCACAACCATTATCATCAATAACTAACAAAGTAATACTTCCAAGTAGGCTACTTTTCTATCGATACGTCATAATGGGAGTCAAGCTTAGCGTATAAAATAAATTTAAAAAAATGTTTTTAAAAGGTTTCAGATGGTTTCAAGGTCGGGTTTCAAATGTGTTTTTCGATCCCACTATTGTCCGCCATCCATGCCGAATGATGTCAGGTGATGAGGGGGCGTGGCCCGGGACGCGAAGGGGCTGACGCTATGCTAACGCAACGAGGCTGCGCTCACGGGCGACGCTCTCCCACCGGGATGGAGGAGCGAGCGAGCTCATCCGAGCGTCAAAGTGGAACGAGCAGCAGGTGAAAGAAGCGTAAAGCGCCTCATATTTTTAGAAGCCATCAACCTGCGCATTAAATATAGCTCGGTGAAAATAGGCCTCCTCCGCTTCACTCCACTCTTGTCTTGAGGACGTACGAGGCTCGTCACGCTGCAATCGTCCCGATTGATGGACGCGTCCTTGTCTTGTGACAACGGAAAAAAAAAAAAAAGCTTGATTACCTTGGGAAAGCTCGGCGAAGTGCTACTTTGTTGACGTCGAGTCATAATAATGATTCGGCGAACTGACTTTGACTTCTAAGAGATCGTCCTTTCAGGGATTTTACAGGACAACTGTATGGACAGGACAGTCCAAATTTGGAAGTGGCACATCTTTTAGTTTTGTCTGAAACACAAAATAAACTAAAGCCCCAGCGAGAAAAAAAACGATTTATTCCAAGTTTCCTTTATGCCAACCGTTGGGGCAGCGATGGCGGCTGATGTGACTGAGTTTTGTTTCTCAAAGGCGAAAAAAAAAAAAGTCGAAAAAGGAGAAAGTCTGACGACGGCAAGAAGAACAAAGACAAACGCCGCAGCAGCCCGCCCGCCTGCCGCTTTTCTCCCCGGGGCGTTCGTTAATCACCCTTTTAGATCCGTCAGCCGGTGGGTGGGCCCATTACCCTTCAACGCCGGCGAGAGACTGCGCCGCCGTTTCCCGTTGCTCGAAACTGAGCAAGACAAGAGTTAATGAAGAAATAAACACAATCAAGTGTGCGGGGTGGGGGGGGAGGCGGGTGGAGAAAGGCGAGAGGGTGCTGCCAAGAGCGAGCTGCTCATTAGGACGAGGTGCCAGGAATCACGCTGGCACCCGGTGGAAAAACTGCAGCTCGCCAAGGAAGAAGGCAACAACTTCTGTCTGGGGGGGGGGGATGAAGACACCGTGTGGATCCACCTTCAAAGCCGTCTGTGAGATGAATGCTGAACCTTGGAATCAACTTGAATGCTTCCTGCTTTAGGGAACTTCCAAAGGGTTCCTTACAAGAACGCTTGAATAGATTTTTACAAACGAGTCTTCATACTAAATTTTCAAGTGACGAAACGCCTCAGCAGGACAATATTGCCTCTTCTTACGAAAGAAATTTCAAGATACGAAAGGTAAAAATACAGTATGGGCTGCGACTCGCAGCTCCGACTTTCCTGAACGCAACATACTCATAGCTGCTCTGCCATTGGCTACGACCGGGCATCATCCTGGCATCCCATTGGCTAAGAGGAACCTCGACCGTATTTGACTGTGTGTGTAGATAAATCGATATGTGTCGATGCAGCCTTCCGATAGTGTTACATACATGCGAATCACCCCCAATAAGTGTTTATCAGACGGGCGATCGCTCACTATGGTGATGTTTGCCTTGGACATTTTCGAAAGATTGTCACAAGCCGACAAAGGCAAACGTCCTTGGTTCAGTTCTTGACAAAACGCCAGGCAAAAACCACTTCTGAGAGAGAACATGAACTAAAGAAGGCAAAAAAAACTGATGAGGACGCAGTTAAAAGTTAAATGACCATCATTTTTATTCTTTACTCTCTCTCTTCGTTTTTTAAATTATGCACAACTCATTTATTGCGCAATAAATGTATATTGTAACATATTTGTTGCATATTTTGATGCATTTTTATGCTTTTGAAAACATTTAGGTCTGAAGTTTGGGGGGCTAGGAACGGATTAGAGCATTTACATGGAAAACGCGTCTCTACTTGAAATTTCTTCCAGAACCCATTAATTTCGTAAGTCGAGGTACGACTGTAGTAAAACCGCAGGGAAATAAGCGCCATTATGACCGTGTACGGTACATACAAACAATCCCTACGACAGGTTAGCTCGCCGTATAACAAATGGACCAGTCGCAGGTTTATAAATGAGCGTCCCGGGCAAAACGAGCCATTGCCTTGATTGACCCGCTGTTAACGTCGTCAATAAATAAGCAGCCAATTAGACTGTCGTTTGGATGCCATCTGCTCTTTGTGAAACTAGCGCCGTGTGACCTTGACTTAATGAAGGTCACAGGTGTAATTGAGGCAGCGAGCAGGCCGCGTTGCCTCGCGAGTTGTGTGGGCGGTGCCTTTGCGACTTTCCTTCGATGTGCTTCTGGAGATATTTCCCTGCCTCGAAATTGTTGGGGGGTTTTAAAGGGCAAGTTGAAGCCCGCACAGCACTCCATGATCACGAGTGTGTCCCTTTTAAGAGCAGATCGGCGGCAATTTAAGATGGCCGATTGCCAGTCAACCGCTTCCCGTGGTGACTCACTCAAGTTCAAAACAAACGAAGGAAAGAGAATTTTTTTTTTTTAAATAAAAATCTGCTGGTATTAATCCACCGGGTCAGATGTAATGCATTTGAAAGTGCAGGACGCACTCGTCCGGCATGACATGTTTTCGACTCAATCGCTTGTCTTCCTTTTAAAACACGCCAGTCCCTCTCGTCAGCATGCAAATGAAAAAAAAAAAAAAAGCACACGCAAGTGTAAACAACGTGTTTGTTCTCCAGCAAAGCGCAGCAGCATTAACACTGTCAATCCGAAAGTCATTTATAAGAAGAAAAAAAAAAAAAACAACATTTAAAAGGATGTGAGCAGCTCGATAAAATGGAAGTTGAACAAAGTGGAAGAACAAACAGATGGCAGATGAATTAAGGAGCTGCCTCCCCACGTGCGCATTAACATTCACCACTCTCATGTTGATATTTCCTGTTAAGCGAGAAATGAAATGGGTGGGGGGGGCAGGAGGGGGTGGAGATAAAATATTGCTCTCGTTCCGACGCATCTCGACTCGGCGACGCTCGAAAAATGAGTCACACGCTCACGCATCAAACGCAGCGACGCTTTCAGGCTCCACCAATGCCGCGAGAGGTTGTACGGCCCAATTAATCCTGATTGGTTGCTGGGCTAATGGGCAAAGACGACACCTTGCCAGGTGGAATCGCATCCCCGCCCCCACCAGCCCCCACCCCCGAATGAGACGTTGCCCGGGGCGGGTCATATGTCCACTCCTTTGACAAGCGCATTTGACACACACACACACACACACACACACACACATGCGCACGCTGCTGGGAATAACGTCCAATTCTGATGTCATGGGAACGGACAGGACATCATCCACCGCGCCGCTTCCTTCACGTCAAAGAGCGGGAAGAATGCAAATGAAGAGCGCTTGCAGGTGGACGTCTGTATTCAACGTGGAAAGGGAACGCGCGTCAAGGTGAAGCGAGCAACGACCCGCCGCCTCACATGTCAAGCGGATTGAAAAAGTCCACGCGCGACCGTTTCTTTCATTTCGTTGTCGTTTGGGGAAAACGCGACGCGATGAATGTGACCTGCAAGGCAATCAAAAAAGCTTTCCAAGAGAGGAAGTCAAAACGGACAACCCACGTCATGCGGTTGCATAAGTGTGCACACCCACTAAAACTGGCCACCTTTCGAATTTATCAGTCACGTTCAAACTCGTGTTAGCCGGCACACAACTGCGAGCATTTGAAATGCTTCTGATCAAGATGTTCTTGGCGTCTTTTCCTGACAGGAAGCTATTTTTTTTTTTAACTGTTCAGAATTGCTTTCACTTTGACTTCAGCCGGAAAAAAAAAAAAGTAAAAATCATAAAAAGCCCACTAGACCATCAGAACTTGCCCGGTGTTTAATCATCTTCACTTTAAGACTTTCATTCACCCTGTAAACTGACAACATGATAAGCTGCCCCTTAAAGGGTTCAATTTGAATGTGACCAGTAAATTCTCAAGCTCGCCTGACTTCAAATAATCGAATGATCTCTATGAAAGCTTTTGATACATCGGGAATGATGACATTCGGGAAGCGCTTGCATCTCAGACTGCGAGTGCTTTCCGCCCCCCGTGACTGTGTGATGTCAAGTGACATTTTCACCTCATTAACACGCCCGGGCGGCCTCCATGTGCTTTGCCGACATGTGGACATAACAGCCATCGCACGCATAAACTGGAACACGAGAGCGCGTTGTCCTTGTTGGAATTGCCTTTTTGTGTGTGTGTGTGTGTGTGTGTGTGTGTGTGTGTGTGTGTGTGTGTGTGTGTGTGTGTGTGTGTGTGTATATGGGTGGCTGCTGGAGTTACTCATTCAAATCAAATACAGCCACGTGTGTGTGTGTGTGTGTTGGGTGATGAGTGGAGAGACCACCATCCCGACAATATGTTTGCCGTGGCGAGCAAATGAACGAGTGCGCCGGCGTGCTCTCTGTTGACACGACTCGGGCGTGATGTTGTGCAGCCGACGCACATCTTTGGGTCGCCAAAGTCGGCCGAGTCAACGAACCGGATCGCAGACGTCGAGAAGGCCCTTTGAGTGATTTCCGCGACACGCCCTTGAGTCGGGTGGGGGAGGGGGGTGTGTTGGGAGAGAGCTTGCGATGAGGCGCGGCGACGAGGTCAAAGTCACGCGCGCGTGTCGGGGTAGCGGAGGCCATTTGGAGAATGCTTCGGGCCGGCGACCGCAAAGAAAACAGAGGCGCGCATCGGACACGCGGCTCTCGGCCTCGGGGAAAGGGTGGGGG
>CAAKHF010024201.1:4757-19560 GCA_901007745.1 Hippocampus kuda | reverse complement strand
ACATCCCTTATTATAAAAAAAAAATACAATCATATTTTCCAAATGTAATATTCTCACAAAATCATCCTTTTTCATCAACAATGTGTGAAATCCCAACATGAAGAAATGGCCTCATTTTTAAAATTTATTTATTTTTTGTTTTCTAAAGTAGGCAAAACTACTATAAAATAGTCTCTTTTTTGGCAACACTAACGGTGATCTCGCCAAGCCCTCAAAGCGCACCTCATAAGTCGAATAAGCACGGCACGGTGGCGTGCCTGAGAAAAGAGCACCCTGAGCAACACCGGAGGACTTCAAGGCCATGGCTAAGCAAAATCAACACCTATGGGTGAAAAACTTATACCTGGGACTTACAGCAGTGTTTCACAACTTTTATTGAGCCGAGACGCCCATCTTACATTAGGTAAGTATGACGGCACATCCATCCATCCATTTTCTGATCAGCTTATCAACACAAGGGTCGCGGGTGTGCCGGAGCACATCCCAGCCATCTTCGGGCATTAGGTAGGGTACACCCTCAACGAGTTGTCAGCCAATCGCAGGGCACACAGAGACAAACAACCATCCGCGCTCACACTAACACATAGGGACAATTTTGAGTGTTTAATCAGCCTGCCATGCATGTTTTTGGAATGTGGGAGGAAACCGGAACACCCGGAGAAAACCCACACAGGCACGGGGAGAACATTCAAATTCCACACAGGAATCGAACCCTGCACTTCTGCACTGTGAGGCCAACGTGCTCACCAGTTGACCACCGTGCCGCCCATGACGGCACATTACCAAATGAAAATGCATGAAGTGAATAATAACCTTGTCTCAACTCACTCATTCAAATTGATTGTTTCAATGTAAAATCTGGACCTATTTCCTTCAACACCAAGCTGAGATACTCGTAGAGGGGCCATGACTTATTTTGTTGTATAAATCGCAACAGGTGGATACATGGCTTGATTGCAACTTCTTCCATTTAATGGACCAATATTTAATTGTTCTGCCTGTCACTATATGTGGCTGGCATAGATAGTTGGATAAAGACGCATGTGTAATTGCTAAAGTATAATTTTCAGACAAATGAAGTGAAATTGGATCATTTCCCTCGGCACCCCTGATGGTCTTTCACGGCACACTCGGGTGCCAAAGAACCCTGGTTGGGAGGAGCCCATATTGGTGACTTCTGACATGTGAGGCCAGCTAACAGAGTTGCTCACACTGTTCTGCACGTCTCCATCTGGGTTTAGCACTTGTTCCCATCCTTTCCTTTGGCTCTGAAAGGAAAAGAAATCAACCTCTGTGTGCTTCATTCTGACTCGGAGCAGCTGAGAGGAAGGCCGAGCATATGTTAGGTCACGCGGGTCCCTGAGGTGGAGCTTTAACCTCCACGTGGAATGCATTTCCATGTTACGGAGGTGGGTCAGTGCATACATCAAGAGAAATGCCCACAGCGAACATGCAGTCCAAAAAAAACCCCACGAATGCACACATGTTCATGCTTGCACATGCGCGTTCATTGCTGCTTGTGCGTGCGGAAGGCCACGCACTTAAAGCGCACGCTGACGAAAACATCAGCTTTCCCTTAAACAAGGACTCAAAGCTGGAAAGCTAGTACATAAATAAGCATGGGCAAATAAAACAAAATAGGAAGACAAGAGTCAGAATCAACCGTGTAAACAAACTTTTCACTCCTTTCCTCCCTCTCTAAACCTTTGTGCTTCGGCCGCCATCCATGGCATTTCTGTTACCGATCCTGATCTTAATAAGAACATTCAGATACCCACATTTCCCCCAAAAATAAATAAAATAAAAATCCTCCCTCCCCATTTTCCACAGCTGCAGCTCCCATCAGCCTTAACCCCGTTTAAAGGAAGCACAATAAAGCTGTCACATTTATCGCGTAGCACAATGTTAACGTTATTTATTTCTGTGATATTTTTTTGACGAATTGTTTCATTTTGTTTTGCTTCTTTGTATCAAAGAAGAAGAAACGTGGCTCAGCGGCACTCTCTGACGGTGTGAAAACGAGTGTGAAAGGATGTTCATCTGATTGATTGGCGACAATTCAAGTTCACAGTAACCCCAAACGAGATAGATGGTAATAGAAAATGTATGATTTTTTTGTTTTGTTTTGTTTTGTTTTGTTCTTTGGGTGGGTGTCATTGTTGATTCGCGTACACAACCGGCTATAAGATAAGTACTGTATCTTGTTTTCTTTGCTTGTGTTGCAGTTTATTGAAAGCACTTTCTTTGATTACAATAAAACCTTTCACCTGGTAACTATCAAAAAGGTGTTTATGGGCAAAATGGCCCTAAATTTTAGTGAAAACAGGATCATACAAACACACTCGAACACACTTAAACATGTTTTCATGAGTTTTCGAGACGTATGTCAGACACGCTGACAAATGGGTACCGGTACACGTGAAAACAGGCTCGTACACGTGAAAACAGGCTCACACACGCAAGCACGCACACACACACACACACACACACACACACACACACACACACACACACACACACACACACACACACACAAAACATGTCTTCCTATCTCTGCAATTACCAGAAGTGTCTGCGATAGCACAGTTGTCTGTGCCAGTTGATCATCAGCAGAGACAGACATTAGGTCCCTGCCACATGACATTTGGTTTGTGTTATCCTAAATGACTCACTCACATGACTAAATGGTGTGTGTGTGGGGGGTACGGGGCCAGCTGCAGGGGGGCCTGCACTCAAGGCCACATAAAGTAAACTAGAGATTCATCAGGAGCGATACCAAAAGCTGGACTCCCAACTTTGCTTGCTGAAAAGTGAAACACGAGAAGGATATTGGAAAGATTCAGAGAGGGATTTGTTAACCATTAAATGGCCGATAAAACCACAACGTCTGTAAAATGTCCCTCATGTTTAAACGGTAAAAAGGGGCAAAGAGTCACCGATTACATCACAGCAGAGGTATTATTTGACCAGCAAAGGAAGTCTAGTGGGACATGGAGAGGGGGGGGGGGGCGTTGGCTCAGCTGTATGACGGGAAAACACAAGACTGTACCTGAAACATGTTTTCTATTCTATGGCATCATCATCGCTTCCTTAGCTGTTCTCGCTCTCTAGGCAAGGGGGTCAGGGCTACGTTTCCTGCACTCTCTCCCAGCTGGAGTGTCTTTGACTTTTGGGTTTGGTAAGACGACGAGCACCCTAATCATCGGGTACTACATCAGAAGGATGACATTGGCACACAAATGAAGCCCCTATTACACAAGATCAAGTAGCTGGCACATGTTTTCCGTTCCTTCCAAAGTTTATTTTGGTATTATATACAAATGTAATGACTCAATGAATGTGTAGGCATGAATCTGTCTCACAGATGCTCAGTTTTGTTGATTTTGGAAGTCTGTTGAATGGGAGTTTTTTTCTGAGTGTGTCTCTGAAACAAGCGAGTAATGTACGTGACCTTTCATTTCCATTGTTTTACGGGGGCGGGTACTCAACTCTGCATGGCAACAAGCAGTCGCAAGTGCGCACTTGACAGTAAAACCTAGATGGTTGCCACCTCCTTTTTTTCATTTTTGAACGTATGAGCACAACACTTGTCAAATGTAGCTCATGTCCAGTAGTTTACAAGACAGACAAGATAAATGCACCCGGGGGACGCAAAAACAAGGCAGCGGGAATTGTAATTACATGTCCACACTCCACATTCTGTGCCGGTACAACAAATCTTCCGGGCAGCTCTTTGAACTTGACATGTACCTTTTAAAAAATACATAAAGACATAAACAAGGAGTTTATTGTTAGAATGTTGAAATTAAAACATAGGAAGCACACACAAAAAAAACAGAAAACGCTAAAGGGGACCATTTAGAGCACAGGTGTCTAAATCGAGGTCCGGGGGCCAGATTCGGCTCGCCATGTCATTTTATGCGGCCCGCGAAAGCAAATCATGTGTGTGAACTTCCAAGATCCTTGCTAAAATTGTTCCAAAAATGTCAAATTGCCATGTGTAATAAATAACATTAAGATTTTGCAATCATTTTGCTACCCTGTTTACACGCACTTGAAAAATAATTGAACAAACAACAAATCAAACGTTGACTGATTTCAAAACGAGTAATCCATCAATTCCAAGTCATAATGCGATGTGATGAATTAACATTTATTTGGTTTCACTGTCATCATGGCCCTTCGAGTGAAGACGTTAACCCCAAAGTGGCCCGTGACAAAAATGAGTTTCACACTCCTGATTTAGAAGAATGAGCATAATGCACGTAGCGAGTCAACCCATAATACACTCGACAAATTCCATTTATAACGTTTAACATGATATCATCAAAAAGTGCTGTTGTGTGGTACTGAATTGCATGACATTATTGAGGATTTTTTTTTCTCTGTACTTCATAAATTATACGGTCAGCCCCTCGAGCATGTGACTCTCAATGTGACTGACTTCTCAGTCTGAACTTGTGATGTCGGATGGCAACCAATGGCCTCTTTCATCCGAGACATCCCGTTAGTTTTACAGTTTTTTTTTTGTTTGTTTTTTTTTTATGCATTATCCCATTGGAGCCGCAACTGAAGGCAGCAGTTTGCTACCAGTACTTTTCACGCTGATGTGTGTGCGTTCTTACAAGAATCAGATGATTACTAACAGTGACAATGTTAGTTTCCAAAATCTTGTGTAATGCATAACATACTTGTTGGAGCACGAGATTTGAGTGCCAGGTGTTTATATCAACATTTCCATCCCAGCACCCTGACACAAAGTTTGTGCCGCTGTTACGGATGAACCTCCAAAAACTGAAAATTGCCAGGTTGCCTTTGCACCCCGATTTGTGTCTGTGATTTTCTATGAAAAATGACACAGGGAGAGGGTGGGGGGTGAAAAAAAAGGCAGAAATTGCTTCTTTCTCTTTACAGGCAGTGCAAAAGAGCTTTTGATGGAGTTTTCTGTTAGGCCAGCGGAAATTCCCACTCTTTGCCAATTATACAGACGGGCCAGTCAACTTGTCAAAGGTTGCATTTCATAAAACTTAATCCTTCCTTCTCCCACTGTTCCCACTTTTCCCTCCTCCCCGTTTCTCTCATTGTCTTGTTCCAAATTTCTCTCCACATCTTTGCCCCTGGGCCTCATGCAGCAGGCCTAATGGACGCCAATTTTCCACTGGGGATCAAGATAAGAAAGGTCTGTTCTTGGAAGAAAGAAGCATGCCCAAAATAAAATGGCTTTTTTGGAAGCTGTGCGTTTTAAGAGGATAGAGATGAGCCAGCTGCACGCCGTCGACACGGTGGGCAAAGATTTGGCGAAAGAATGACAAAAGAGGAATGAAATATTTTTGCAGAAGAAAGGTTTTTTGTTTTTGTTTTTTTCGTGAGAATGGACACACACGATACTCCACCGTTCAGTTTAAAAAAAAAAAAAAAGGTAGAAAGAAAGATGAGTCACCAAGGTGACAACTAGAAGCAGGATGTAAAGGTGGCGGACATCCCGTGTCAAAACACGCATGTAGTACACTGCATGTGGCGAGGTGGCGCCAAGTGGGAATGAAGTGCAAGAAAGGAAACACCTTGAACTTATCACACTTGTAACAGCTGTTTACCGACATCCAAAACCAGGCTGATGAAAAGGCCTTGGACCACCAAACTCCACCTACGCTAAAACAAATCTGAATACATCACCTCCCACCCTCCTTCGAGGTTAAACATGGCGCCCAGAGACCCCTTCACCCCTGCTATATACGACCACTCCTTTCCTGGGCATCCAGAGGCGATTGATATCATCAAGCAAAATGCATGTGGAGAACGACTACAGGGCAGCTTATTCCAGAACTTGCTGCTCTACTGAATCTCAACTACGTTTGTCCTGGATGCCATGTTACGGATGCATGCAGAGGTGTGAACTCCAGGTTCAGAAAGTAAAAACCCTGCCGCAGTTTGGCTTTGGCCACAGGTGCTTCTTCTCAACCGGCTCGTTTGGAGCTCATTGGCCTGCCGGTTGAGTCGAAGCACCTGTGGCCAAAGCCAAATTGTGGCCGAGTTTTTACTTTCCGGACGTGGATTTCACACCACTGCATGCATGTTATGAAGATTTTGTTGAATGGGTTTCTGACTATCCACTTGGGTTCTAAACATCTCTCACGTTGATACTGTATAAGACGGACAAAATTACATTGATCGATTGACTGATTGACTGACAGAGTGACCGAGAGGTTTGATGACGGCATGCCGTGTGGTATGGCGTAAACACTTCAGTCCTAACAGCGCTTTTTGACGTTTCGGCTGGCAATTCAAAAGATAGCAGACAGACCTGAAACGTCACAAAGAATTTTCAGAAACTCAAATGTCATCATGATTTAAAAAAGAATGATAATAATAATTGTTTCTGCATAGTTTCACCTTCAGATAGAACAGAAGTGACAGCATGTTTTTAAGTGAAGCTAGGCTGCTAGCCTCTCCTCTTTAATGTATCAATATCTATATCCAGAAAAAAAATGTAAAAATTAAATTTCATTCCGAATAATAATAATAATAATAATAATACATTTTATTTATAAGCACCTTTCAAGGCACCCAAGGACACTTTACAATAACAAAAAACACAAAACAATACGGGTTGAGCAGCGGCAGTCAAATGCGCCAGCGTTCACTCAACCCGGAAGTCAGAAAGAAACCACAAGGGAGGGAAAGGGGGAGGAAAAAAAACACGCTCGAACTATCCCCATTTTGAGTATAATTTGTTAGGCAAAAAACTCCTGCACAAGCATCTGACAGTTATGACAACAACAACAATAATAATAATAAAAGCAACAACAACGCAACGATTATCTGCACCAACTGCACAACTGTCATCGTATTGTAAGTATGGCATCACTGCTCACTTTATCTCCGCTTGATGACTCTGCACATCACACGACTGTCATTGGGTGGTACGACTGCACAATGGTACCCTTAACATAAAGCAAAGTCTTTCTTCACTTATATGTCATGTCTTTAATTTCTCGTAGCTGCTTGTTTTTGCCATACGAGTGTAGCCTATGCTATATATGGAGAAATTCCTTGGCCAATAAAAATGATTCTGATTCTGTAGATCTAGGAAGCCATCTTGTGTGGTTCGAAGACAAACAAGATTATTCGCACAACTCGTGAAAAAAACGCAATGTCCACATTTGAACTGAAGAAAGATGAAAACACGATAACTTTTTAACACCTGATATGAATAATGCGAAGCAATTTTCTCTCCATTCCGGAGAATACAGTGAAAAGAGGATTTGATAGACCTCGACCTACCCACTCTTACCCACTCCAAGCATGGCTGCCACACCCCCCACCCTCAGCCCCCCATCCCTAACTCAACTCTGTCTATTCATTAGAGCATCCCTCCATCAATGAGCCTTTCACAGAGGCAGCAGGGCGGCTATGGAACGAGCTTGCAGCTCTTTCTGAGGAATGTGACAGGGCGGCCACTGCATTAGCGCACGTCTCCAGACTTCTGCACCCACTGTGCTCTATTCGAACACTTAACTGCAAATAATGCATCGACTATGCTTATTGATGTGACACATTCACTATTAAAAGTATACATCGTGTCCAACTCAAGCCCTGCGGGTCACATCATTTAATTTAGCTTGTGGAAAGCTGCTACAAATTTTCCTTGAATTCTGTTGGATATGATGGGGCAATTTTCAAGATTCCCTGTCATACAGGTGAAGGATAAGAAGCTTAGTCACGCTCTAGCCACAGGCTTAGGGTGGAAACAAACACAGGGCTGCTCAACTTCTGGCAAGTGGACGTCATGGCAATGAATTTGCTTTTGGTATGACTACTGGCAGAATTTTAATCAGGCCCTAATCTTCAGGTGAAGCTAAAGCCGTATCAAATGCCACTGGTGTTTCTATAGCATTACCATTCACTTTTAGTTCAAATTGTTACTGTGTGTGAATCGTTGGTCTCCCAAAACTATTTTAACGGTGCCGTTGCACTTTCCTTAAGAGATTTTAAGCTGTTGGTCGTTCATGTTAAACATCATTTATATGTTCTTGTTTTCGCTGTTTTTGGGGGTTTTTTTGCTGACAATAGCCAATATTAATTCCCCCCCCCCCCACACACACACACACTTTTTTTAATCCAGTGGTACCTCTACTTACGAATGTCTCTTTAGTTTTTTAGTTACAAAACGTCTCAACAGGAAAATATTGCCTCGTTACGAAAGAAATTTCAAGACACGAAAGGTAAAAATACAGTATGGGTCGCAACTTGAGGCTCGGAGTTTCCTGAACGTAACACACTTATAGCTGCTCTGCTATTGGCTATTACCAAACATGATCCTGGCATGCCATTGGCTTAGAGAGACTTTTACTGTATGTGTCTATGTGTGTAGATAGATAGATAGATATGTGCCGATGCAGCGTCCTCGTCATCTACCGATCATGTTCCAATCGTTTTATGTCAATGTGAATTACCCAGAAAAAGTGTTCACCAGTCGGACAATCGCTCACTATGCTGATGTTTGCCTTGGACATTTTTGAAGGATTGTGAAAAGCCGAAAAAAGCAAACGTCTTTGGATAAGAGCTTTACAAACCGCCAGGCAAAAAACACTACTGAGAGAGAACATGGACTAAAGAGGGCAAAAAACAACGAGGACGCAGTTAAAAGTTAAATGACCATCATTTTTATTCTTTACGGTATTCTTTGGTTTTCTTTACACGATGCACAACTTTGTAACATGTATTTGTTACATATTTTGATGCATTCTTATGCTTTAGGAAACATTTATGTTTGAATTTTGGGGGGTTGGAACGAATTAGGGCATTTACATGAAAAACGCGTCTCTACTTAAATTTTCTCATAAAGAAATTTCTTCCAGAACATATTAATTTCGTCAGTCAAGGTACCACTGTATTATAATGTGCAAGATGTTACTGTATAATACACACCCACAAGTTCTCACATTAACTTTGCCAATTTGAGTCTTACCTTGCTCTCGCACTTCCTGTGAGTGGCTGTCTTACAGACTGAGAAGGAAAGGGGGACACACACAAAGGGGAAAAAAAACATAAGACCACAGTCATACTGTTTCTCCACTGGTCAAAAAAAGAAAACAGAAGTTAAGCACTATGACATAATCAAAATGGACATCATAGCGTCCGATAGCCAAAAGATGTTGAGTCATGCCACAAAGCTTGTGAATGTAGCCCTGAGAATTGGAATTCCTTCTGAATCCAGATGAAAACAAGCACGAGTTGTTCTCTCTCCAGTCCATGTACCGTCAGGCTATCCAGAATGACGTAAGTGTTTAATAAGCGTCTTCTTATGCACTGTGACTTTGGCTCATGGTGACCTTTTACAATGAGTCCACGTGGTCTCATGATGTGCTGAAGTTAGGACAAAACACTCAGCCCCCCCCCCTCCAACCCCTCATTCCTTCAGATTCATTCCGGCACGTCAGTTTCCTAAAGGCCGACCTTACCTCTGCAGAAGGAGCCGAGGTTGTCCACATTCTGGTGGCACACAGTGCACTGACGCCTCTTCTTGAAAGTCTTCTCCTTGAAGGCGTGAGGCTCCCCCTTCGCTGACTAGTCGGACACAAACAAAAGGATGATCAGAAAAGCCGTTTTTTAAACACCGCTAACGCATCCAGCCGTTGGAGGGAGTGCATCAAAGAACCTGGAGGTCATACCGAACAACACGGTTGCCTCGCAGCCCGTGACCAGATTCAATCCAATTCACAGTGCTACCAACGATAGTATCTTAGTTTGTCACACGAGCACTTCATTCGGTTGCAGCCTTTTTTATTTTTTTTCCCTTTCATGGGGTCGCAACTTGTAATATAAATGCACACGCATGCAGTGCGTAGACAAACGGGGACTCGTGGACCAATGTGCATGCGTGGAACGCATACCGACGTGCTGAAATGTTTTATGGATGGAAGAGCGTCCAACGCGCTTGGCGCATATGCGGACATTACGGAAGACTGAAAAATGAGGCGATTTTTAATCACAATGTCTAAAACAGTGGCTGTGTTGGTGAGAGCATTGAAAAATATGCACTCGCACCAGAAGGACTGGATGAAATTCCCACACGTGGCATTTGTGAGCATTTTGCTCGCAGTGTCGAGCCCTGAATTCAGTTGTTAATTTCAAACAGGTTTAAGTTATACAGTGCTTAGATGCATTGTGAGCGAAGGAGGACGAGGAACAACAGACGTGAAGGAGCGTCGTCTCTCTGTACAAGAAACACCTTTTCAAACCTTGTTTGACTCATCTACACAGGAGAATTTTTGTTTCCTCTGAGGTAATTCCTTGGTAACAAAAGACACTAAGTTGTTTGCGCACTTTTTCCATGATCCCGATGCTCCACTCGACTTTCGAGGCCGGTCATTGTTTGGACAGCTGCCTGCTTGTTGGCATTGCCCACTGCCAGCTGCGTTCGGAGGCTCTTCGTAGAAGTGCACAGCAAGTGAGCGGTAGACACACTGGTTGGGTCTGATTGGTTATGTAACATGTTGGGGAGGGAAAAGTGATACCATTTTTTAAATATATGCCTGTCATACTTTGGGAAGGATTTCTAATGGGATATTCACTTCATTCAAATCAATAGCGCGTGATGATTTGCGTACTCTGCAGTAGAATCGAAACACGATCTGTTCCCACATGTCACCATGACATCACAGGTGCTTTTAGGGTGGCAAAAGCATTAGCTTTCTCCACTTGCACCACGAGTAAATAAATCCTGACATGTCATTTGACCAAGGCAGAGCAACAGGGCAAATGGCTTAAATTGTTTTACCGCCTTAGTTTGAATGTGGGAAATGTCAATAAAATAGAAGTTGTATGTGAGGTAAAGTTGCTTCCAGCTAGCCAAGCGGTGGGAAAATAGCTACAAGATAATGCCGAATTATGGAGAACGGTCTGACTACGGCTGCCTGTGGTCGGCTTTATATTGTGGTCTTTATGCCGCTAAAACAGAAGATTGCTGCCAAACCCTTATTTTTAATAGTTATGTCACTACTGTGGTTTCACTAACACCAACAATGTGCGATTCTTAAATTATAGTTCACCTCATATATGCTGTTAAAAGAGAGTTGAGATTTGGGTTTGGAGAAGCCTACAATATAAATATGTTCAAGTAACAACAGGGAGCTAGGATGACACGCAGTAGATCACAAACTTCTGCCAAGTCCAGATTATTTACAAAAGTTTTCGAATTAAGAAAAAACAACTAGCTAGCTAGCTAGCGTGCAGATGCTGGCTGTGTTGTAGTATTTGTGAGTAATAGTATTTTGAAAGACAAGCGTGTTGGATCATTTAGGGAGTGAGAAAGTTCAGTAATATTAGCACCATGGCTATTGCTAACATAACATTATAGGAAAGAAGAAATTGAATATTTTACTTTATTTCACCGTTTTTGTGGGATGGGGGTGGTGGATGTCAAATGAACATAACAAAATGGCCTCTTGATAATGTAACTGCTCGTTGTGCTAGATTAAAATGTGAAGCAAACTGCCCCTGACATAGACCTTTAAGATTGTTGATGTGGGGTTATTCTTCTTACTAAAGACGACGCCATCACTACTTTGAAGGTGATCTATAAATGATCCAAACATTTGAGCATTTCAACAACTTTGCGAATAAATTACAGCGGTGGAAAGGGAAAACAGCTGGTACAGCGCGAAAACAATCCGGGCGCCAGGATCATAATTACTGTCACCATTGGAGATAATACTCAAGACTGTTTCTTGTTTGATTTTTACTGCTGATGGATGAAACACATCCAAAATGAGACAAATGAAATGATTGACCCACAATGTGAATGCACCACCACAATAAAGCAGACGATGTCTGTCTGCCATTTGGGACTCTTTGTAGTAATGGACACGAACATCCTTTTCAGCAAGCTACAAAGCATCCCACAGCTGAGACTCGTCTGCATTTGTACTCAGTGCCACTTGATGTAAACATTTCAGATTTGTTTCATACGCGGTTAAATCTAATTATCTCTTCACATCCTTTCAAGGTTTCCCCACAACTTAAACAGCTTAACCAAACTGCATGTTTATTTGCTTGGAACAATTTTGTCTTTTATCTACTAATTAATCGATTCATTTATGACAGGAAAATTATTGTTTTCCACCACTATCAAAAATATTTACATTTGAAGTCCGAGAATGATTGCAACATTAAAAACTAAGTGTTTAGATTTTCAGAAGTTTCAAGCACTGGTCGGAATGTGAAAACAAACTGACAACGAGAGATATACGTTTTGTGCATTCGGATTGCAGTGACCTATCCGATCCAGAAGATTGCGCTGTGGCCTCTACCAAAGAATTCAAAGATCTTTTAGTGAAACCTGAGAACTGCGTTCAGTGATTCAACAAATGCATATATCATCTCTTTTAATACCATTTATAAATAGAAAGATGTTTTACCTTCTGTCTTAACATTTTGCCAACGCTTTGGGTTTTTTTTTTCAGGCCATCGCATTTTTGACAACTGACAGTTCATCGATGCCTGTCATGCATACCTCCTCGGTCTTATAGTGCTATTTTTCTTATAATTTTGAGAATGAAGCTCTGTCGATCTAATTTTCTTTGGCATTGCCATCCTAAAAAAGAAGCACTTTTGTGCCCAGCAGCCTTTTTGTAAAAAGTTAGTGGAAATTATTCCTATTGCCGCCTTTGCATCACCCCATATGCCAGGATACAACACGACCCCTCAACAACATATGCTACGCACACACACACACACACACACACACACACCCCCCCACACACACACACACACACACACACACACACACACACACACACAAGCGGCTCTTTTTCAGTTCCTCAAGCAGCGAGACGAAGCAGAGATTTTAAAGTCAAAGAGATGCTGTCTATCCCGAAATTCCACCCTATGCAGGACTCGGCGAAGGAGGGGCTGCGCATATGTACAAGCGAGGTACACAGAAGGCAAGGTGCACGCATGCACATGACTAAACAAACACATCGACACTGAGAGGGCCATTGGTGTGCTCCATCCCTGGAAGCTTCCTCACTTCTTCCCTTGGTTTTTTTTTTTTACTTTCTAAAAATAGCCTTATAGTAGGACAAGGGTGGCTGTTGTGTGGGAGGGCTGACTGGATACCATGACCTCAGATTAGGTCACAGATGGGCAGTGACAACGACGCAGGACACACACGTGTGTCTTTTCAATGGTTTGCCATTCAAGATGAGGTGTGCGCTTTTTGTCACTTACAGTGGAGCGTGATCAACAAATCATCATGACTTAGAGAAAATATGAATCACAAATGGCTTATTTGTGATAAATTATTCATCCATCCAGTGACCCATCCATTTTCCGATCCACTTTATCCTCACAAGGGTCGCGAGGGTTGCTGGAGCCTATCCCAGCTGTCTTCGGGCAACAGGCAGGGTACAACCTGAACTGGTTGCCAGCCAATCGCAGGGCACACACAGACGAACAACCATTTGCGCTCACAATCACGCTTAGGGACAATTTCGAATGTTCCATAAACCTGCCATGCATGTTTTTGGAATGTGGGAGGAAACCGGAGTACCCAGAGAAAACCCACTCAGGCACGGGGGAGAACATGCAAACTCCGCACAGGAAGGCCGGAGCCGGAATCGAACCCTGCATCTCTGCACTGTCAAGCAAACGTGCTAACCAGTTGAGCACCGTGCCGCCTGATAACTTATTATGAATAATTATTGTAATTTAAGAGACATTTGTTGACCAGGCGGCCCGGTAGTCCATTGCGTACATACACATTGCGAGACTAATAAAAGGTTTTCTTATTCTTATTATTCTACTGCCCGAAGACAGCTGGGATAGGCTCCAGCACCCCCCGCGACCCTAATGAGGATGAAGCGGTTTGGAAGATGAATGAATGAATGAATGAATTTGTTGACCAATGTTATTCTCAAATAACACAATTCAAAGATGATTTCTGGTCACACAACTGTCATCTTTACCTTCACTTTTAACTGTAACCATCTTGAGACCGTAGGTTGTAAAATCAAAAGAGTTCCTGTGTTAACGCAAAGTCCCGCAGTGATGGAAGAGGAGTCAAGTGCTGGACAGAAATGTGATGATTTGATCTCCCCAGCACTACTCCATATATTTTATATCACATCCATCCATGTCCCTGTTAACCCTTTCATGTACCCTGTAACTGGATAACATGGTAAGCTGTCCACTGGAGTAACCGCTTTCCCTGAGAGGGTTAAATTTTGCAATGAGCAGGAAGCTATCCCACCCAATTTCGGAAGAAAATCGGACTACGCCCTGGACTGGTCACTCGTCAATGACAGGATGCACTTTGCATCAAACAGCCTCCAGAATCAACAGCGTTCTCCTTAAAGAATTGTATTGAAGAGTGGTCCGCAACTTTGACATTGGTGGAGGACTGACAAGATACCTTGAGAGAAACAAAATAATAAGATTCAGAAATTATATGTTAGTCAGTTTCGCTGCTGTTTTGCTGTAGTGAAATTCCCAAAGAAGTGGAATTCGACAGCAGATCAGAAAGTGAGAGCGCGTGCTGCAATTTCAAGGAACGTAGCCTACCTAAAACGACTGTTTTCCTTTTGAAAAAAAATGTGACTGTACTCATTCATTGGTTTGTTTGTGATATCATGCTTATGTAAGTCCCACCCTCCATTGAAATGCCGTGACATGGGTCACTATCAGGATGCCAGCATCCACTCCAGTTATTACACATGTTAATTTCTGTGTGTGTGTGTGTGTGTGTGTGTGTGTGTGTGTGTGTGTGTGTGTGTGTGTGTGTGTGTGTGTGTGTGTGTGTGTG
>CAAKHF010024200.1:34207-44897 GCA_901007745.1 Hippocampus kuda | reverse complement strand
CGACACACACACACACACACACACACACACACACACACACACACACACACACACACACACACACACACACACACACACACACACACACACACACACACACACCATATGCATATTTGCATGCTTGTTGCTCCTTGTGATAATGCACAATGACGCACCAGAGATTTGACTAAATATTCGTCGTGGACCATCACAATCAATTTATTGTGTTTTTTAACCCTGTTTTTATGTGATTGATGAATAATTTTCTGAAATTATGTTTCTATTATACATTTTTCAGAGATGGTGTGGCGAGTTGGATAGTGAGGAAAAAGAAGACAAAGGTTTTCATTGTTTTTCAGAGCGAGTTACTGTATAATTTAGAGCACTGCCAGGGCCAAGCTGCTCATTTGAACCAAATTAAATTTTGTACATTTCCTACTGTCCTCTCAAGGATAAAGACTTGTGTTTAACGCAGCCTGTCAAGACACGAATGAAGAAGATGATGAAGAGGAATGATACTGGTTCTCAAGGACCAGAAATTGTTTGTTCTGACCTCAGTCTTTCAGCACCCAAATTCTTACTAAACATTTTATTTTACTTTGCACCGAATGTTTTTCACCAGCAGCTAGAGCTAGGTTTTTTTTTTGTTTTTTTGTTTTAATCCAAGTTAATGTGTATTACCCTGAAAGGGCAGCCGCACTAGCAGTTGGTGTTAGCTTGATACTAAATGACATGACATTGATTTAAATGGTCAGGCCACTAGCCCACCAAAGTGTTTGAATGTGGAGGTAGCCACCATAAAATTAAAACGGGGATCAATGATCTGTCATATCCTTGCTGCTTCATGGCCTCAATGTGTAATTCGGGCTTTGAGGCTGCAGCCATCTCTCATGTCAGGCCCTCCAGCTCTGGACTCAATAACCCAGCAGCGCATGGCTGCTGTCTATTGCTATCCTATATTCAAGTGTCCACAAGCAGAAACAGAAAGAGTGTTTGTGTGTAGTATGAAAGACCACCCCTGCAAATTAAACTGCACGGGGCATTGAGAGACGTAGGGCTTTCGATGGGCTCTTATTAGCAGTGCATTGAGGCAACTTAGAGTATGACTTTCTGACACATGCCTCATAGGATGCATTGAAACCTGGACCTCTGGATCTAGTACAAGCTGCACAAACAGGCTCCTCTGATAAATCGATCATTTTACACATCATCTATTTTAGTTTATTTAAATTTGTCTCAAATTTCTCAGTCTATGATATACAATATGTCACCCGGGGGATATTGATATGTTCCAGTGGTTTTAAGTTTTGAATGTTCTATAAATTCCCCTGCATATGTATGAAGTGCATTGAAGTTGAATAAAGACCTTGCTGGACAGGATGATAATTGGTGGCCATTGTTGATATCCCCTTATTGATTATACTTACCCGTGTTTACTCTATGAATTGTGATGAAAGATGGTTGATGAGATGGTAAAGGCACTGCAGCGGGGCACGGCTCATGTGCTGACTTTAATTTCTTTAAATTGTTTAGGATCGGGTGTAATTGGCAAATGGGACAAAAACCCATCCCCTGGCTTATTGTTGTAACCAGAGAATGAAGAACAAGTAGGAATGGCAAATAATATATAGTAGAACACCTAAAGTCCAAAGCATGTGTGAAACTCACTTTTTCTTTTGTCTACAACATACCGTTGCGACAGACAAAGCTTTCTTCTCGTCTGATTCAAGTCACATTCACGTTCATTGTCCTTTATCCCTTCTGCCCTTCTCTCCGGAGTATATTGTTCCCATTTATTTTGTATATGCATGCAGTACCTGACTGGAGAAAAGTTTTGGATGAATTAATTTATAAAGTGCAGTACATTAGTTTTATATGTCAGCATCCATGCCATACAGCTACTCCCTGATTAGTCAAAGATGCTGCGGAGAGGGTTGTTTTCCTGGCCTGTGCGCTGGGATAAGTTGCCAATCACTTACCATTAGTGCTAACGGTGGAAGCTCTAAGGGGATGAGCTTCAAATGTGAAAAAGAACCAGCCGTTTCTTATTAGAATTTACAGTCTTGGTGATTTCCTGTTGTGGCTATGACATAGCATCATATTCATAAAATATGTTTGTTTTCATCGTACATTGATGAAGTAAGGGGTGCACTTCTGTCTGTGCCCTTGATTCAGCAGAATGCGTGACACAAGCGGACTAGTGGATTAAATCCGTCTTGTGGCAGCCGGCGTGAGCTATTGTTTGACACTGTGGTACTTAGCCCATCTGGCTTTTATCACGTTCATGTGATCTGCTCATCAATGTGTGCTTCGGCTACCTGCAAACCTCGTGACGGGGGACGATTTGTGAGCATATGTGGACGTGAGATCCAAAATCCATGTTGTCATTCTTGAAGCTTGTGGATGATCAACAACAATTCCTATACTCGGAGAAGTAAAGAGTAGCACTTACCACCAAAAAGCAAAAAAGGTTACCATACCACAGTGATGGTCCAATAAATGATCCCTAAGATTACAAGATATCAAAAATGCAATTTATTAATGAAAACACAAAGAGCACAAAGTAACGTAGACAACTCATCACTGCCGCCAGTGCCACATGAGTATCTTCAGCACACATGTTCCATGTTGTATAGCCAGAGCAGATATAAATCAGTGGACAGAGATGAAGCTTATCTTTAGAACGTCCGTCATGTAGTCATCTACCACCCTGTCATCTTATAGACAGCTATGAGAATTAGAAGTGTGGAAATAGTTCCCATTGGATTAATTATACTTCCACTCATCATCTGGCTTTTTTATGTGGTTATTATGTAATATGTCCGATATGGGTGGTTGAAGCCTTTTGTGTCACGTGGCTTTTCTCATGCTTAATTGCCCTCTGTGGGCATTGTTTTGGTGTGTTTTGGTTGTCGATCTACCTACAGTATTCTATTGTATGTCTAATACTTGGAAACAAAATAAAGATGACTTCCTCACAGATTTCACTGATCACGGGCTCTTTTTGGAACGTAACCCCCGCGATAAACGAAGGATTACTGTACAGAAGAAATGATCCCCACTCATGTAAACTCTTGTGCTTCTGCAGGGAACCTTGGCCGTGTTGACTATATCAGTGAATTTGAGTTTGACCTCTTCATCCGGCCCGACACCTGCAATCCCCGATTCCGCGTCTGGTTCAACTTCACCGTGGAAAATGTCCGAGAGACACAGGTCAGTGTTCTCTGTTTTGAAAGGCACTCAAGGGATTCGGTCAAACGGTAAATAGAGTAATTCCAGACATTCTTAAGGAGAAAACATGTTTTTCTATAGTTGAATGAAATGTAATCAAATAAAACACCACAGTTAGAAAGTCTTATCAGTGTACCATGTTTGGTGCCAATTTTTATTCACACATAACCTTTGAACTCCATGTACATACTTAAGACTTTGCTATTCTGATTCTGTCATTCTGAGAGTTTTGCAGGTGAACACACTAATTTACTGGTAAGTACTTTGAAATAGCTGAATCAAATTAAAAACAAACAATCTTAAATCAAGCTCATTCAGATATTTTCGCGATGCAATATGGTTTGGGAGTCATCATTGGGAAGCACATCAGTAACAAAACAATTGCCACATGTATGCAGCTTAATTTAAGATTAATCGTACAGACTGTCAAATTAAACTTTGCTCCCAACATCCATCAGTTGGTTGTGTACAAAAAAGGTGCCCCCTCCCCTCCAACCCCCCCGCCCCCATTCCCCTACTGAATTGAGGCAATCTAGTTTTTCCTGCATCAGTTCTTGTCACAGTCTCCCAGGGTGATTCTGCCAGTGGCAAACTGCGAGCTTTGCGATTGGTGGACAGAGGTGGTCACGTGGCACAGAGATACACTGTATGCGATGACAGTTAACAAAGCTCGGGGAGGGGGCATGGCGGGGTGGGCTATTTAAATATGACTTTGTTGGATAAGACGAAGGTAAAACTGGAAACATTGGCAATAAATCCTTACTTTTGTGATATCATTTTTCACGGATAATCTTGTCAGCCTTAGATAACAACAACCGAGACAATGCAAAGGAGCAGTGCAAGAACAAAGAGAGCAGTGAGTGAGTGAGTGAGTGAGGACGATGCAAGCGACAGAAAATCAAATAGATTGGGGTACAGAAAAAGGCAAAATTAGGATGAATCCTCGGCATACTGTTGCGCCTTGTCTTCCTGCGGAGTGTCCAACACGCCCTATCTGAGCCTATCAGGCCAATCAGCCCATCTCCCCGCAGTGCTGTAGTCAGCACTAATCACATTTTATGGCTCTGAGATGAATGGGAGGCCTCGACTTGGAGCTGAATCGATCCCAGGGCTAGATAGGCCAGCACCGGCAGCCCGCAGCTCGGGCCAACAGGATATTTGCTGCTGTGGCGAAAAATGACAGAAAGTGTGTGGGAGAGACTGTCAGAAAGGGGCCAGGGAGGAGAGTACGCATACAGTAAAAGGTGTAATCATGTTCCTCGTTTTAGCGCATACAAATACATGAGACACAATCGCACATTCGATCGCCTGCTTACACATGATGAGAGAAGATGACAGCCACTGCCATCTGTTTCTGGAAACGTACTGCACCCGTTTCATTGAATGTGCCTCTTATCTGTCCAATGTGAATTGAAGCTATTCGGTTTGACAGTGTTTTGTGTGATTTTTATCTATGTACACAGCATATTGTGGCCCCAAGTGTCCAAAATTCACAAACGATTCAGAAATCGTAACGGTTTGTGTGTTATGAGTGCAATCATACAAAGTAGGAAAATAGACAAAAGGGTATTAGAATGTTAAACAGCAAAGTGCAGTTATGTGGAGAGATGCTGTTCTATGGAGATATCAGGCTGGTTCCAGGGGAGAACCAGCCTGGTGGAGTGTTTCATCCAGCTAAGCCTTGCTAACTCTCAGCCTGAGCCAGGGGAATGGGGAACAGTAAAAGCCCGTGATATTGGAAGTGAGATGGCTATTTTGAAGGAATGTAAGCTGGTGAAACAGATTTGGTCTGCCTCAATCAGCTTAGAAGCTTTGTTGAAATTGGCTTCACTGTAGCGCCAGTTATGATGGATGGTTGGCTGGATGAATAACTCCTTTTTATGTCTTTTTTTTTTTCTTCTTTTTTGCATTTCCCAAACAGCTTGCATACTTCAAAAATCTCATACCTGTTCTGGTTTAGTTGGTTGCAATCCTGGCGGAAAATACTCAACTGAAGGCTTCAATACAGTGACAAATAATTTCTCGGGCCAGTGCGCTGGTTTTAAGGCATCTTATTAAAGCTCTTATCCCTTTTCCGTTGCACGGTACCTATTCAGCTCCTCAACGTGACTCTATTTACCATTGATGCTTTTCCGCAAAACCAGGTATTATCAGGAAGCGTGAGCTGAGTTACCATTTCTCGCACTTGACACCATGTTGGTAATGTAGCTCAACCACTGTTGTTTGCTCATTAGTCCAGCAGTTGCTGTTTTAGCACTTCATTGCCATATACATCCATCGTATTATCCTTTTGCTGACTTCAGTCAGTTTTTGTGGCAATCAACAGACAGACTAGTACGTATATTCCCGGGTTGTGCTGCAGATGTACAGTAGACTAGAGCAGGCATTCACAGCATGGACATTAGATTAGCATTAGCGTAGCCACGCAGCTCAAACGGAGCGTGTCAGATTCACATGTATAGCTTTTTAACGGAGCACTTTCTCGTCATGTCGTACATGTACACGTCTCTCAAACATGCTATTTGAACATTCTAGGGCTGAAATGAGTGCTTGAGTAATTTGGGTGCCTCGGTTAAAAAATATGCTCAAGGCATTTTTGTTCTTCCTCACTTATTTTAATGTACACGGTCAGGAAGAAGAAGTCAAGCTAACCGCAGTAACAAATGTTCATGCTATGCATGACGGTAACACATCCCGACGCGGTAAGAACTCCAAAATAAACTTAACTAAATAGTATATGGACATCAGTGCCTTGGCACACTTTTATTTTGAAGTTGATATCGGTAGCGTTTCTTCTCAGGAATTTTCATGTCTCATCGAAATTGCATTTAAGAAACTTTCCGAATATATCATGCGGTACATGGCGCCTGCTGACTTAGATCTTACAAAAGTTTATGTTGTAATTCCAAAGTGAGTGAACCTCAACAAGCAAGTTCCTGCTAGCAGCATTGCATTTCATCCTCTGCCCATGTTATGGCCAGAAAGCGGTGGATGAGTTGATATGACAGCCCATTGGGCAAGTTGATATGCCATTCCACTCTGCTGTAGGGGTGTGCTAAATGTCAGGCTCCGTGAAGGGTACGGCTGTGAGCTATTATCATTGGGGCCTTCAGGGAGCCATTCACAGAAGACAGGCAGTAAAACCTTGCACCGAGCACCTTCAACTCAGATGATTTGTAAGCCTCACTTGCCCAGCGAAAGCACGGTACAGAACGGTTACTCACCATAACCAGGGAAGAGGATGAACTGATGCAGAGTATTCCATTTTGTACCTTCAATTCCCAATGGGCCACCCTTGTTTGAATGTTCGAGACACAGCCCACTGATACAGTATAATTCATCATCAGGGACATTACGCAGTCTGACACACTCGATAAGTTAGATATTGTTTAGAAACATCGAGCGCGGACGTCTTTCCTACATTGTTTGCGTAATGGCAGACAACATGACTGCTCTGAATAACAACATTTACAGAAAGTTAACTCCCATATACTGCATGACCAAAAAGACACCTGGCCATTCAAACTACAGGAAGTGAAAATAGAGGGACATATGGAGTTCGCCCTTTGCAGTTATATTAACTTCCAATCTTTTGAGAAGACTGTCAAGCATGTTTGTGTAGTTCAGAGGTCACTGATGTTGAAAATGAGGGCCCGGTTCACAATCTACCTTCTTGTCAATCCCAGAGGTATTTGATGCAATGAGGCCAAGGCTCTCAAATTCATCCACTCCTAAATCAGCTTTCAGGCAAGTCTCAAGCATCCTAGTCAAAACAATGTGTGAAGTCAAGTGTAATGTTCTGACGGAGGGTACAATTAATACAAGGATTGGGCAAGATAATGATTTGACCCTTGTGAGGAGAAAGCGGATCAGAAAATGGATGGATGAACCGAAACAAAGAAATAAATGAATTCATTCAAATACTTAGATAAACACCAGCACAGGTGATGTTGAAAATTTTGCTTTGCAAAGTTTAGACCTCCACTTTGTTTCAACTTCCCCATCAATACTATACTATTCTCTCACCCTTCATTGTGCCAATGGCACACATTTTATATTAGCAAAGTCACTCCACACAGTACCAAAGCTGCCAAAAGCATGTCACCACACAGTATGTAAGAATGATAATCTCATCTCAATTTACCCAGAAATTCACTTATGTGTGAAATTGGGGCCAGTTTAATTGAACATAAAGCTATTATTCTGTTGCATCAAAGGCAATGTGGATACGCAGGTCAATTGGACTTCTGCCAAAAGCATTTAATTGTTCTGCCACTTTGGTTGTGTCGCCCCGCCCATCCTCTCTCCTCTTTTTTTTCCCCTTTTCCTCTCTTTGTATTCTCTGCCGACGACTCGATTTGTTGGCACGTCGCCTTTACCACTGCAATGAAGTGTTTTGGGATTAACAACATGGACGCCAAAAAAAAAACAAAAAAACTGTAGGCGAGTCGGGTGAGGCGTCAGTACAGCAAATTCATAGTGGTGTGACTCAAGCATGTGGCAATATTTGAATAAAAATGAGCATGATCGCACGACCACTGGCAAATTAGGCACGTCTATCTTTAAAGTTAATATTGGAACAAGGGCTATACTATGTTACTAGTGCCCCAAAACACGTTGCTGAGTTGCTCCAAGGTCACTAATAATCTCCTACGTGATGATGAAGAACAACATTTCTCGCACGTATCGTACTCATGAAGGATAGCGAGAAAAGAGTTACCTTTTGATTTATTTATGTTGTGTACAATTTTTCCATACTTCTCCTTTTGGCGCATACGGCACCATGTAGTTGCTGGTGTTGTCATAGCTGCTTCCTCTCACTACATTCTACAAAGGAGTTTTTGGTATGACTCTGCCAAATGGTTTATCATTTAAAACAGTCTCTACATAGGCAGATAAAGTTTGGATTGACTAGTTTGAAACATGATGTGAACTTCTAAAAAGGCAAAGGGTATCAGGGAGTTTTTTTGTTTTGTTTTTTAGGGGATGTGGGGTATCTTGGATGACCTTGTTCTGTAAAAGAGGAACTCAGGCATCCTTCCTTATTGTCCAGGCTGATGCTCCCCAGATCACTCCGTAATGACATGGACAAAAGGATATGACGACAGCACAGAATGGATTTTTAAACTGTCGCCCTGATAGCGGAATGAGTTTTCCCTGGGTTATCGCTGCTGACACAAGGTTCCTTATCAAAGTTAATTTCCCTATTTTTAACTTGATTCCCTTTAAAAGGAGGCACGGAGCGAATGGCATGTTTTCAAATAGAGTAGAGTCACCATTTATTACACATTCATTCTTGGTTTCTTAAGTCAGGTTTAGGGAAGTTTAAATGTTGAAAATAACATTTTATTTCCCACCCGTCCATCAATTTTTTTATGCGACCTGTCCTCACTAGTCACGGGTGTGTTGTAGCAATTTAGAGGCTTACGTTAACCTAACATGCATGTTTTTGAAATGCGTGAGGAAACAGGAGTACAACTTATAGACCCTTAAGGCTGTAAAAGTTTGAAAAGGGCCAACAAAATCAACAACTGAACACACAATAACCTGTTCCAAAAAGCCATCATGTGTGGCATCACACAAACTATCAATCAGAATATCACATCATCAGCCATATTCTGCAAATCTCCCAAAATGTCAACTCAGTGACCACCTGAAGCATCCACTCTACAAGCATCTTTTCTGTGGAATTTTGCATTTATCCTGTGCAGTGATACCAATGATGCAAAGTAGTAATTAAAAAAAAATTGTGTAATAATCACAACATCAAAAATGGAACTAGCTATTCCATAGCAGTGACAACAGGACTGCAACCATTTGTGTTGGCTGCTTACTAATATGGCTAAAACAACAGTAAATCGACATACTGCAAAACATTGATCAAGTAGAAAGAAATGATGATTAGAATCTGTTTCTCAGAAGTGTTTATATTGTGTATTCAGTTAATAACTAAACAATATGTATTTTGAACATTTTACCATGTGTCATTGAACCAAATTTTCTACTAGTACAGCAGTTAAGACATTTGAATGTTGCTTAAACCATTTCCTAACTGAGGGTTTTCAGCTCTGGCACAATTTATTTAATTTTTTAATGTTTTTATTGGATCAAGCCTTTGCTTCCTTTTCAACTTGGAAGTCAACCAGTGTCAATGAACAGATTGTTTTTGACTTCAGAGGCTCCACTGTCATTCCGATGTCAGAAACAGACTGAGCATGTACTCTTTGCTAAATTAAAAGCACACTTTTCTACATCGTACGTTCTACTATGTGCAATAGAACCATTTGCGGTTGTGATGCTTTATCAGCTTGGTGTGTCTCCATCAGTGCACTCATCAGTGAAGTGTTCACTGAGAGTCCAGCTGTGTGCCAGTGTGTAATGCTGCCAATGTGCACCAATTTTCCAAATCAAGGCGCAGGGTGCAAAGCGCTGGCAACGTTGTGTTTTTTTGTGGCTGCAGTTGAATATACAAACAGGTTACCTCCAGCGAAAAACATAACTGTATGCTCTATTACTGATCATTACAGAATTTCATTTTACTGCAAGAGTGTGAATTAAACTTGCTCCCATAGGCAGCAGTGAAGGTAAAATACAATCAGTTGAAACAATTGTGAGTTAGTGCTGCATTTGCAGAGAACGAGGAAAAAGCCCGGCAACCCCTATGTATGTATACTGCTTCACTCTTACAAAATGGTCCTACAATCGCCATGAAATTGCAACTGTAAATTTCTGCCTCCGGGTGGTTTCTTAAGACCTACTTAGATAAGACAAATGCAAACATTCACTTCACAGTTCCTCATACACTTCAGCAACTTTACAGTGTACATGCATTCACACAAACACCACAATGTGAGAAAACTAAATACAGTATTTTACATGCAATGTTTTGAGAGACAAATACCCTGAAATGAGAGTCGATAATAATTATTTATTATGGCTGTGTTGGCAGGTGTGTGAACACGTACAGTATTTAAAAGAAGCAGCTGGCTCTTACATAATGTGTTCAGAGCGGGGAACTTAGTAGTCCCACTCTTGGGGGTGGGGGGGGGGGAAATAAAAATGATATATGAGGGGAAGAGAGGCTTTATTGTGCTGTGTGATGACATATGCATATACCATCGTGCAACTAATTTATTCGATGCTGTTTGTCACCGCCATTAACATAAGCTTTCCTGTGCCGCACCCCAAATGGTTCCACTTTTTGAGTCCACCATTTGAAAATCACTGTTCTTAGGATTTTAAGAGACGTTCAGGTTTAAAAAAAAAGAAAAAAAAAGCTTATTTTCTGAACACCTCTGTGCATAACAATGCTCCGATTAGGCCCATTACTCAGATTGTTACCGTATTTCGCCCCCATTTCACTTGTCAGCATTTGCACAAAAATGTTGTTGACGGAGACACTGCTATTTGTGAGGTTGATATGGCGGGGTAAGGAAGGGCCTTCCAGAGCTACTGTGCATCTGCATGAAATGATGAGCCT
>CAAKHF010024200.1:6884-18981 GCA_901007745.1 Hippocampus kuda | reverse complement strand
CCCCCCCCCCCGTTGGGGTGGGGGGGGGGGGGGGGGGGGGGTTGAAGAAGAGCGGAATCAGTGCTTGGCTGCAAGCAGGGAAAAGGATATTCAACAGGGGCGCCCACGGTGGCAAAGCCATTTCCAATAATGTCTTCTTTCTGCAACAACAATCGTGTTTAACCCCAGTGGCTTCAGCTGCCCACTATTTGTCATCCCACCTCTTCCTCCCTCGCCTCCTCCGTGCCTTCATGTACTCAGGCAATAGCTCGGAAAGTATGGTTCATGATTGCATGGTGGCTACACTGCCTGAGTCATACCGCTGCTTGGATTTAAGCAAGCAGCAAAGAAGATTGTTTAGTCTAGCAGCACTTTGTCTGTTTGAGCGGCGCAATTCACTTTCCCGAATTGAACATGTGTGATCCTCCCTCAATTAGGTTTGCTAAGAAGAAAAATAAAATGCAACGTAGGTTTCACTGCATATGAAAAAGTAAGATTTGCAGACTATCATTTTCTCGTATTTGTCACTTGATTGTCCCAGTGAACAAAACATATTTCCTAGGCTGCTCTAAATCGTCCGCAGTCCTGAATGTGAGTGTGAATGTTCGTCGTCGTCTCAATGTGCCCTGCGATTGACTGATGACCACACCAGGTGCTACCCACCTCTCATCCCAAAATTAGCTCGTATAGGCTGCAAGCTCACCTGCGACCTAAGGATAAGCATCAGAGTCAATGTGATGCCTTGAAGACTTATACCCCCGGCCCCAAAAGTCAAACTTTTCCATTCAACTTCATATTTTTAAGTAGATGCTATGCTGTTACAAATGCATATTGGACAAGCTCGTACACTTTTTTGAATAATTAATTACGAGTAAACAATGTACATGCAAACAGCTAATATGTAAGCTTGCTGACAGGATGGACAATGACAGGATGGATATTTTTGACTAATGACGGAATTAAATGAGCTAAATGTTTTACTATCCTGTTTCAAATCACCCACAGTTATGTTAACATTATATTAGCAATATAAGATGCTAAACTTGTCATGGGGAATAAAAAAAAATAAAAATACGATATTGGCATTAAGTGTCATTGGCATTGTAAAAATAATAATGTGTGGACTATTTGTGTGCAGCTTAATTTGTCGTCTTTTTGCCTTGTTTAACTCATAAAAACAAGCTAGTTTTAAAAAGTTTATGAAAGTACCAAATGTAATGCCGTCATGCGCATCCTTTTAAAAAAATGTTTTGAATGTCATTGGATTTAGTGACAAGACGTCGCCATTCCGATTGTCCATTCTGAGTTTGCGAATTTGACGTGCTTTTGCGCAGGACCTGTGGGCGTACCGGAGCTCGGTGAAGGGGGACGTGAGCCGTTGCTTCAGGTCTTTCCTATACACTGGTGTTGATATAGCGCCTCCATAGTGGTGCAACACTGCAACTGCAGTTGAAATACAAAGCTGCCGCTGAGGGTCATCAATCCCTCAATCAGCACAGCTGGAGCTCCACGCTGTGTTGAGCGATATCAATCGGTATGGCTGAGGGCGGCACAAAATTAGCTGGAGGCGGCCGCTACACAATTTTGAACACAGGAAAAACTGTTGATGATAGCAGAAACATTCGCATGTGCATTCTGAACATAAAGCATTTACTGGTCCAATGGGGGGGAAAAAGGAAAGTCCCAGACAATATGGCCCACAACTACGCAAACTCGCCATAATTTGGCCCACAGTAAAAATGAATTGGGGAATCCTGATGTACATGGCCAAAATCTCGCTATATCACAAAACTAGTAGTATACAATAAAGCAATTTTGATTTTATTCTATTCAACGTCATTTCACAAATTACTGCACGCAGTGCGGCTAGCAGAACAGTTTGCTGAATCACATTCAATTAAAAAAAAAACATGAAATGATGACATTTTAGTACACTTGTCACTGTACTGGTATGTGCATAAGTCTTTGCCCACTTAAAATGAACCCTCAATTTTCATTATTCAGCTTCAGTTTCAGCATGGCTGAGTAATTCTGATGAGGACACCGAAGGCGCTTGATCGAGATGTTGACCTGGTATACAAAACGGACAGATGGATGTCACTCGCTCAATATTTTTCCCCTTGCACCTGTCTCCTCGAGCCCTGTGTATAACCATGTGTCCCTGTGCTGTTGACCTGCGTCCCGTTACAATGGCCCGCATATTCCCACAAAAGAAGCGTGCGCAGCAGTCTGAATCACACAGACAAATGCACAAAGGTGAGGTAGTGATTTTTTTTTTTTAATGTTTCAGTTGGAAGTAATTTGGGTTTCGTATCCACAGGGAGAACTCAAACATATCCCCATACACACGAGCAAAGCCACACACACTTAAACACAGAGCAAACACACACTGACATACTTTAGGGCTTATTGCAGCGTGTTACAGATAGTCTGACGAGACTTGTTCTCATCCATCCATTTTCCTTTGCCCCAGTTCGTGTCATTTTCCTCATCGTTAATTTGTTTTTCTCTTTTAAGAGTTTTTGAAAAGAAGTTCACAGTCCAAAATGACCATTTAAGTTGTGTCGAATATCAAAATATTCGACACAAGTCACTTCCTCGTGTAAGGAAGCCGAGAGGAGTTGAGTGGCGAATTCGGGTTTGCTCAGTTTGGTCGAAAACCGGTTTTCGGTCGTAATCTGAGGCGTAAAAATCTCGAATTTTCTGGTCATAATCCGATTTTGTCGATAACAGAGACGTTCGAAAACCGAGGTATGATTGTATTTTTGTTGCATACCATGTGATTAAAAAACCCATTGTTGACAAAATCAGTGCAAACAAATTTTAAACACTTCATGTCTTTTTTTTTTGTTGTTGTATTAGTTTCTGACTTTCCAACACTGAAACCCAATTGTCAAGTCTAGGGTGACATTTTGCAATTTCATCCCCATTTTCTTGGGCACGCCAGGGGTTTTGAGTTGTACGTACTGCAATAAAGGAACCATGGTGGTGGTGGTGGTGGGGGCGGAGTAGACCGAGCAAAAGGATGAGAAAGTGATTTGTGGCGAAACTGATCGGCTTTGCACCAGAAGCGGCGTTGAAGAGCTGATTTAAAAGTTGTAAGACGGTGTTGTCTTGTCGTGAAGAGATGACAGGGGGCTGCAAGCCGAACGTGAAAAGGAGTGTGTACGCATACGTCAGTGCGTGCTCTTAGTGCATTAGTGTGTGCAAGTGCGGCACAGATGGAAAGACTTCTCAGGGATTACTGTGTAACTGGAAGAGGAGTGAGGTGGTAATTGCATTTTAATTACTGTGTTGATGGTTTTGTGCTCTGCCAGATGGAAGGTGCTTTACCGATCTAAGCACAAAATGAATCAGCCCGTGAGAAAATAAATCAGGCCTTCGGTGACTGGTTACCTGCTGTGTCCCTAACCTCTGCGAGAGTCACAGGTGATAATGATTTGTTTTGGGTGGTTGATATCCAACATACACCTTCACCCGGCACTCTGTGTCCTTCCACCTTCCACCTACACTGTAATGAATCATATCGGCGCTTATGTAGCCTCCCTGAAGATAATCTTACCGCTGTGTTGGTGTGTATATGACTACATGTGTTATATCTCTGTCTTCTAAAAACAAAACAAAAGTTTTCGAGGGCCAGATGAATCCTGAAACACACAAACAAGGGTACCTTGTAAGGTTTAAAGACCAGGTAAAGTGAATTCAGAGATTTGTTTTTAAACACTCAACTCAGCTCAACTGTATTTATAGAGCACTTTAAACACATTATACATGTTTGATATTTGAGATGGCCGGCCCGGTGGTCGAGTGGTTAGCGTGTCGACCTCACAGTCCATAGGTGCCAGGTTAAATTCAAGCTCAGGCCTCCCTGTGTGGAGTTTGCATGTTCTCCCCGGCCTGCGTGGGTTTTGTCCGGGTACTCCGTTTTCCTCCCACATTCCAAAAACATGCATGGCAGGCTGATTGAACACTCCAAATTGTCCATAGGTGTGAGTGTGAGCGCGGATGGTTGTTCGTCTCTGTGTGCCATGCGATTGGCTGGCAACCGGTTCAGGGTGTCCCCCGCCTCCTGCCCAAATACGGCTGGGATAGGCTACAGCGACCCTTGTGAGGATAAGCGGATGGGAAAATGAATGGAAGGATGGATATTTGAGATGGATATTTGCTGAAAAGTTGTGACAAGACGGAATTGTGGAGCTATGGCGTTAAACGCTTTTTTTGCTATTTCGGTTTTCCAGAACACTTGGGTTGAGTAGGATTTAAAATTGTTTTCTTAAAGCCGGGACGAACCAATTGAACTTCACTGTGCGCTTCACAGCAGTATCACGGAGCCGGTTTGTTTCTATTCGGTGCCGGTTTCCTTCTAAACAAATTATCCGACCTTTTCTGTCGCACATTTCAGCCCCACTTTAGCTTTTTTTTTTTTTTTTTTTTTTATGCGTGAAGTTAAGCATGCTAATATCTGTGGATTGGATGACTGAGTGTTGTCACTCTGACTTTTTCATAGCTAGTGAGAGCGGCATGGGAAGAAAACAGACAGCACTAGACAGCAAATATTGTTTATGATGACATGTTTTATGCCGCTTGTACACCTAATGTCAGGACACGTTTATTGTCTTTGATGAATTCATTGGCGAGATACATGGCGCCATGCGGTTTTGATGTAACATGATTTATTACGGTGGCGATCAGCATCCAACCTACGGGACACACTGCATGGTGGAGACTCGACTCAATTTCCTTGACCGTCAATGGGGAAAAGTCACTATCAATCATCTATTTTTTTTTCTTAATATTTTTAATGGGATAGGAGAATTCATCACTGAAAGCTTTGAACTATTTCTCTCTGTGTGTTGTACTGGTAAATAATGTTATACCGTTGCTGCCTGTTCTTAGATTGCGATCACAAGTTAAATTTTTATAGCAGCATTGTAACCTAAATTTGGAACGTATTATAGTTTATCCCTATACTACGTTAATGCAAATTCAGCATTTCAAGAGTGTCATTTTTGGGAAATTTTGTCATGTTGTAAGCTCGGCGGTAACTGATTGTTTCTTCTTGGGGTGCGTGAAAATGTATTATTCTAAAGACAAATGGGTTCACTGTGCACCATTCTTAACCTCAAAATTTCATATGTCGGGACTGTCATAAACTGAAGATCCCGTCCAGCAAATTATTATGCCTATCCGTAGTAAAAACACAAGTCTGAACAGGATGTACCGAACTGAACTGTACCGTGGCAGGCATCGAGACATCAATGTCCCTTGACTGATTGTATTCTGGACGACCGTCATGTTTTACACATTAACACAATGTGCTCGATCCTAGGAGCACATTTCAAACAGATATTTGAGAAGGCCAGAAACTTGGTGGGGAGGGGAAAAAAAGTAGACTTGTTTGTGCGTGAAGCTCATAATTCAGAGGTCAGGTATTGGGTTAGGGTGTCATAAATGTGGGATACAGACGGGCTGAAAATTATTAATCAGGGTGACTGTGCTGCAACCAGAGAGGGCATTTGGTCAGTTTTGCAATATCACATTCTACTGTAGCAGTACAAAACTTTTTTGGGGAAGGCCCTCTTCTGTTCCAGTATCATTATGGCCAACTGCACACAGTTGGCTAAAATCTACAAGGTTTTTTTTTGTCTTTATGCAGTTTCAAAAAAATCTTTACAAAAACAATGATTAAGAAAAGAGGGTTTGTCTACGTTTTAGCAAGTGAAGGATGCGGTCAAGTGTGACTTGAACAATTTGACCACTTTGAATTATTATGCTATAAAAATATCAACAATGACTTTTGTTGTTGCTTTTGCTCAATTTTAAGTTCCCGTAAGAAAGCTTTTGTCTTTTTTTTTTTTTTTTTTGCTGCACTAATACACGCATTTCATAGATGCCACTTCAAATGAGTTGATGTTCTGCTAAAACCATATCGCTAGCCATGATGGCCGCTAGCCAGAAGATGAGCTCCACTGTGTTTGATTACGGATTAGGCACGTAGCCAGAGCGAGGCAGTTACACTTTTTGTCCCTCTGCTAATATATTCTTTGCTTGGAAGTTGGAACCTAAAAACTTGCCGAATCAACCGATGCCTGAATTGATTGGCGCTCCCATGAGGTTAAACCTACAAACACATCATACACTGGACCTCAGATGACTGGCGGAAAAAAAACCCGTCAATGTCAACTTTGATCAAGGTGACATCCCTTCTGTGAGTTCTTTATGACCAGACGACCATTACAAGGCGGTGAATCTGACACCATCAACATCCCTGTGGCTTTTTGACCTCTGGCTCTTCCTCCCACACTCCCGTTGTCTTTCTCCTCCACATTTGGTTTCTTTCAGCACTGTCTGTCTCTTTCACTCACTCCTCGCTTTTGCTTCTCGGCGCTTTGCAAGACGCCCGGAGAGCGATAAGGGCGGCGTGATAAGATGTCTTCCATCACCACCCTCCTTCATCTTTCTCGACCAGTACCTTAGAGAAGGAATCGTATTTGTATATCATCTGCTCACGCGCCGGCTTCAGGCAGGATAGCAACTTAATGGTTTTGTGATACGTTTGCTGTCCATCTTCTGCACATTTGACGCGTGTTATGAACAGTGGCAAAGGGAGTATACATAAGATGTGCAGGCGGAATAGAATTTTCATCAGCCTCTCCAGCGCTGGTCCACATTTTTATGCTTTCATTGTGTTCTGGTAAAGGTCATTTCAATGTTAACGCCTGCGTTTGACTCAATCCCGAACATTAATGAACACATTAAAGACATTAACTGCTTGCATCTGTTAAATTGATCTAAGCAGCCCATAAACAAAACCTCTTCAAAGTTTTCACATCTAACATTACACAGGTGCATTCTTCTGTGAAATGCTTTTAGTGCTTACAGCTCACTGGGTAGGAGTCGGTGTGGATACTTGGGCTACGCGAGTAGCAGAAAGGTGAGCAAATCTTTGCGTTATTAGTAATTACCTTTTCAAAATAATTGTTTTGAATGTGATTTTTTTTTCTGTGGCATTGCAGTCTTGCGCTTTAACGAGTGTAAAAATATTCTCGGATAATTTGCTGAGAAATGAAGCGTATTGCTTAGTAAACAAGCACAATTTACCAATGCAATCGACCCCAAGACAAAATGTCCCCAGACTTATTTCCATTTAGCGGCTTGTATTGCTTTAGGCAAGAATAAAATAGAGTTCAAGTGACTTGTGGTCTTTATACCTGCACCCAATTATTGTTTGCCTACTCATATTAATTATACGACTGCGGCTGACATATTCTATTCATTTGAAATGATAAACATGCTATTCCAAAGCGCCAGAATGAATGCATATAGCCATTACAGAAGCCTTCTGTAAAGCTAGAACTAGACTGGCTAGTTAGTTTGCCCAGCGTTTTTTTTTTTTTTGTTTGTTTTTTTCTCTCAACCAGAAAGCGATTATTGGACTTTCAGTCAATGGTAAGAAGATTAGACTGAGCGATGTGTTTTAGCAGACACCACACAAATAGACAAGCAGTTCTAATCCCACTAAATGCGCACTCCCTATACCATATGGCACTAAGTATAGACAGCATTTTTCCACTAGCGTAGTACATGCGCTGAAAATCATCTAATGACCAAAAGTTGTACCATTGCATGTTAATTCCATATTCATTGTGGCTAAGATTATAGATATTTCGCACCCAGCAATAAATCTAAATACTTGCGATGATGTCATCAAAACATGGCACAAAAAGAACACAGCAAAAATACAAGTGCGAAGGCTCTCAGTTGAGCAGAGACCTCTGGTAAATTGGAAGATTGCGGTCTTTATTTCAATGCAAAGTATCGTGGCAAAGAACAGTTGAAATGGCAAAAGTGTGTTAATGAGGAGAAAAGAGAAGTAGGTGCTCTGCCAAGTCTCTGGGGGGGGCGGGGGGTGTTGGTGGTTATGAAGCAAGCAAACACTATTCACAGGAAAGGCTTCGCTCGATAAGACATTAGTAAGTAAGACATTGTGGCTCATTGAGCAACACTCCGCAAAGGTAACATGAATTTACTGTACGCGCCTTGTACAGTACCGGTCTAACCGTACCATTTTGGTTCTTCAAAATGAGCACATTTTGCCCAGAGTTATCTGGCTTTGCTCGTCTTTGTATTTTCTCACTCGGTTTTGTGATGTAGTTGATGCTTTATGAGTTGGAATGACTTTCAGCTCACGGCTGTGCATTATCAAGAGTTAACAGAGTGAATATGTTGGTCTCTAAAAGTGTTTGAGATTATTGGAATTTGAACGTGTTTCCAAACTTTTCACTGGTATTGATGATCACCATGATGGCCTGATAGTGAAATATAATTTCAAATCACCTTTGTCCAGTTCCTCACTAAATTACTATAGTAATGAAGTTTTTGCTACAAGCATCTCCACAAATTTTTTTTTTTAATGAAAGTCATTTACACAACTTGTCAGACAAAGGGAACTGTACATTTTTCCTTCGACTTGGTCTAATGCAAAGATGTTGGTCATTTGGATAGAGCGAGACTCCGACTCAAGGTGACCCCCTCACTGGGTTTCACCTATCCAATTTTGATCTGCGCTGCCTGTATTGCTGCTGTGATTTTTGTAAAATTTTTTAAAAAACAAAAGGATTATGCATTGGACAAAAACAAACCCTGATTTGAACTTGTCTTTTTTTTTTTTACTCTGACTTTATGCTTTTTGACACACTTGGAAAAAAAAACACTTCACATTCCTCAAGCTGGCTATGGAGAAAGCTCCATGCTCGAGTTGATTCCGAGAAAGAAAGCTACATTCATGGAGCACAATTGCTCCTTGCAGACATGTCACTATTAAAGAGTCTACAAAATGATGGCCTCTTGTGTGCACGCTTTCCAGTGTCATTCTCGATGACTTCTTTTTACCACTTTATAAAATATTCGCACACACGCAGACTACAACTGTATAATGCACAAATGCACACATTACACACTTGCATCACTTGTCTCTGATGTGCCAGCGTTTGTTGATAATGAGATTCCTGCAGGATAGGAAAAACCCGGGGGAGACTGGCAGTCCTTTTTAAACGATTCTGTCTCCCTCTCTCTTTCTCTCTTCTCCTGAGACGCAGACACAGAAGGGAGAATGAAGGCGGAAAGTAGTATATAACACTTGGGCACCTCCGCTCACAAGTAACAGTGAATACTGCCTGGAAGCTTGCATTCTTCGACCAACGTATGTGGAGTGTTTACGTACACTATGGTCCGAAGAACAATCTCATAAAAGAGAGCGCTAATTACATGCCTTGACCTGTCATGTCTCTTTGTGGCTCCTCAGACGTACTTACTGAGTGGCTCAGTGGCCGCATACCAGCTACAAAATATTTCGTACATACACAGGTTTGATGAAGTACATGGCGCCACAGAGGACAAGCAGAACTCATTTCCTGTCACTGCCTTTGAACCTCATCTGTATTCTCATTTCCTCCCTCTGTTGAGAGCACGACAATGTCACTTCATGGCGCAAGCACAGAGGCATGTTTATGCCTAATGTATTTGTCTTTTCACCCATCCGACCATTAGCAAATATTTGTGTGAAGTGTGGAAAGGGAACAAATGAGGCAGCATTTTCTTCATGAATTTAGTTCATGAATTTCCTGAGTTAATGAATGCAGTATAATTATTGCCAAATGAATATATTTGACACAATGAAAATATTTTCGATCAAATATTTCATTAAAAATAAAAGAGCTGCAGCTTGAGATAAGTAAATATTTCCAAAGCCTTCACTGTATATCTTGTACATGCATGTTTCATGTTTTTATGTTCATGTTTGAGCCAGGCCTGGAGGTTGATCTCATTGGCGAGCGCCTGGTGGTCGGGCCAGCACCCTTGTGGTCTGGTCGGACACAGTCCGAAGACGCAATATGGGTCTCCGTTTCCATGGGCTCACCGCCTATGAGATGTGCCAAGAGGGTCGGGTGCAGTGTGAACTGGACAGCAGCCAAAGGTGGGGACCCTGGTGGTCTGATCCTCGGCAAACTAGCTCTAGGGATGTGGCGTGTCATCTTTCTTGTAGAGAAGTAACCTGAGCTGGTGTGTGAGGTTGAGAAATTCGGACTAGATATAGTCAGGCTCCTGTCCACACATAGCTTGGGCTCTTGAAACAGATTGGACTGTCTTCCGTTAGATCCTGATTTTGGTGCCAGTGCAATGCTTTTTGTGCTGCGGTGACCGGGTGTGCCACAGCAGCAGAGGGATTGATATTAAAATACGCCTGGCCGTGTGACCGTTTGGTGGCATAAAGTTGATCTAAATTTACTTCAGCTCACATTATGTCTAAGTGGTAGCGGCGTGTAAACACAATTTTGTTGACACTGTCAGTGTGCGACGAGTATGCCGCATTCAAAGGGAATAATAGGACTTGCTTTAATTTGCCATGATTGAAGTTGTTCTGTGATCATTTCCACAGAGGCGCAGACCTCCCTTTCTCAGATCTGCCAGCCTTTACTTGTCTGCAAGATTACCCAAACCTATTGTAACCCACCCTCTGTACATATTATTAGTGCGATTCACAAAAATAGAGTGCTCTCTATATAAATGCTTGTACAGAATATGCTTGTCACTTTTTGAATAAACTGCTAAACTAAATGACATCTTTAAGGTCCAAGCAGGAGAACGTGAAGGACCTCTATGTTAATTGAATGTGCTTGAAAGGAAAGGCAAAGCAGTTTTAATTATATAGCACATTTCATACAGGAGTTAACTCAATGTGCTTCACATAAAGATAGATGTACAACATTTAAAAGCATTTACAAACATAAGAGTTAAAGACATTTAAAAGAAAACTCAAGAAATAACAAGTAGCTTAGTAGAATGACAAAGAGAACAAAGTTTTGGAAAAGAAAATTGAAATTGCTTTCAAAGAATCATTAGGCTGACTTCACTTCTGTTGGCAGTTTATTGCATTTGCGTGCAGCATAACAGGTAAATGCTGCTTCACCATGTTTGCTTTGAAATCTGTGCTCCACTAATTGACCCGAGTCTGCCAACCTCAGAGCATCTTCTTATATCATTCAACATCATTCAGTGCTTAACTTTGGTGAATATTGTTTCACTATTAGCAAATGTTACTTTTTTATGTTCAATATCACAGAACCCCAATTGAGTACTTTTCACAATTTGTTGGACGAAAGTCGCATGTTTCCCATCCTGAATCATTCTAGCATAAATAGCAGGCTGAACACTTTTCTTTGCATTTCCATGTTGTCAGAAGATTTTCCTTGGTTTTGAATCACCTTCTTACGAAAGGCTCAAATAATAATCCTTTGTAAAATGCAAAACATGTCTTGGTCATAATTCAGCTGCCTTTCTGTTCCCCGAGTGTATGTGTTGGAATAATCTACCACGATAATGAAGAGCTAATCTGCTCTGCTCTTTAAGCATCTGCATGTCTCCTGGAAAACCAACCGAGCACACAAGCCAGCACTGCTTTTTGTGTTTGTATGTGTTCAATGGAGATTTTTGACAGCCACAACACCTGTGTTATGGAGAATGTGCTGTTCAGCATTTTGTCATATGGCACAACTAGTTAAGGAAAGCCTTTCCTCCATACTTCTCTTTGGATACATTCTATTTTAGCACAATGTCAGCCCAAATGTTTTTTTATAATGAAACATTCTACCGATCGCCCGCTTTTCCAATCATGTTCCTGGAGCAAAACATACATTTCATATGGGGCTCCTGTGCAGTGTAATATGTGACATTAACCGCCTCGCTATATTAATCCATTTGCACTTTCCCCTGTTGATTAGAGTGCATGTGAAATGTGACGGTGGTTGCTTGGTATAGGGCAGCCGTTGCCTGGGGTGGCAGGTGCTGTGTTGAGAGGTTTCATACCCAGCCATGTCCACATTCAGATGGTGATTTATTACCCTGTACCACTTGCAAACACACATGCTACACTTTAAGCGACACAAACTAAAACACACACACACACACACACACACACACACACACACACACACACACACACACACATGTCTGGCATTTAGGGTAACACACACACACACACACTCACACACACACACACACACACACACACACACACACACACACACACAAAAAAAAAAATAAAAAAAAACAATTTTTA
>CAAKHF010024199.1:22307-35058 GCA_901007745.1 Hippocampus kuda | reverse complement strand
TTTTTTTTTTTTTTTTTTTTTTTTTTTTTTTTTTTTTTTTTTTTTTTTTGTTGATTTGTTCATTTTTCATCGCACGGACCTTTCGTTATGGCGATTTTGGTTGATTTTTTTTTTTTTGTACCCTCGCGTTCTTGTCAGCATGACGTGCGCTTTTATTTATTAAACCTTGTTTATTCTCCAATTAATCTTGAGTCTGTTTTGTTGGGGTCTATATAAGCAGCTTAACTGTTCCTGACAACCTCACTTGTATGGTAAATGCGATCACATCTTTGGATAGACATTTGACACACAAATACAGCAGGACAATGGACTAGCATGAATCGTAAAATATTACAAACGTGCCAGCATAAACCAATCCTCTCCAGCACACAAAAATAGCTTTCAAAATAATACCTGAGTTGAATCAGTGCCCCTGTTAAACATATTCAACAGATATCTGAACACTGAAGGGAGGATTTATAATGCGATGGTTGTGTTGTACAGCATTAGTTTATCTTGGCACACCTAATAAATTGGCAAGGGAACACATAGGAGAGAGAGAGATGGTGGGTGGTGAGAGGCAGACGGATGAGAGCATTCAATACATAGATACTAATGTATGTAAGATGACCTTGATATACATAAAAAAAAAATCTACTTCAGAGATTAAATCCCCCGAATGAAAGAAAATACTGCTTTATAGATTATTCGCACTGGCTAATTAGCAGGTATATAGAAAGGTAATGAAAACAGCACTGATTAGACCATCGCGTTTTTATCTACAGGATGGAGCCGACAGCTTCACGTGGGACAGTAAACCGCTTTCGCCTTCATGCAATCAGTACAAATTTGCATATTTGTAATAGGCTTGCTGAGTATTTTTGTCTCTTTCTTTGGCTTTTGGGATGTTTTCAAAACATTGCTTTTATCCTCAATCTGAATCCAACTACATATGTGACAAATAGCTGTGAAAGATATCGTAAAAAATCCACTTTGTTGACCCCACTACACATTACAGTGGATGAGTTTGAGTGACTTTGTGATCAAATATTCAGCCAGTATTTACCTGTAGGTAGAGCAGTGCTGGCATATTTCTGCCTCAAATCTGCCCAGGCGGTGTGCTCAGGGCGTCATAACCTGTAAGCTGCCCAGTGATCAACTACATTGTGATGCACGGTCGTCTTTCAAGGCAATGCGGTACAGGCAGTCTCTGTTGCCTGCAGCCGGACTTTTGTCTGGTCCTCCAGTGGCAACATAGGCAACGGTAAAGACAAGCTCATCTGCAGCAGCATCCGCTTGCTTATCAGCTCAGAACATATTGTCACCGTTTGGTCGAACCCAAAAAGATGGCAAAACATACACAGAAGGCTCGAAATGATGGGGAGGAAAAAATAAGAGAGCGCGTACGGTTAGGGTTGAGGCTGTGTGCCATGGATGGGAGGGTAAGTAATTAAGAAAGGTGGTTGGGAAATAGGTTTGCGGTGTTTCCATCTGTCCCCCCATTCCCAACCAAAACCAACCAAAACATTCATTCATTCATTCATTCATCTTCCGAACCGCTTTATCCTCACTAGGGTCGCGGGGGGTGCTGGAGCCTATCCCAGCTGTCTTTGGGCAGTAGGCGGGGGACATCCTGAATTGGTTGCCAGCCAATCGCAGGGCACACAGAGACAAACAACCATACACGCTCACACCCACACCAAGGGACAATTTAGAGTGTTCAATCAGTCTGCCAAGCATGTTTTTGGAATGTGGGAGGAAACCGGAGCACCCGGAGAAAACCCACGCAAGCCCGGGGAGAACATGCAAACTCCACACAGGGAGGCCGGAGCTGGAATTGAACCCGGTACCTCTGCACTGTGAAGTCGACGTGCTAACCACTGGACTACCGGGCCGCCCCAACCAACCAAAACAGTTTGTCCCATATGTTGTCCCACCTATTTCACATCCAGCCATTGGAATGTGTGTTTTACTGTCAGTTCAAGCCACTGTGGGGCTGCGCTGCAATCGCTCACTGAAAGCATCGACACATTTTGATGCCCGAGTGCAATTCGCTGACACCCACATTGACTACCTCAATCATATGTTTATTGTGCATTAAAAAAAATAGAATCAAACAAACACATCTTGAGTAAAATGCATCTTTACAGTAAAACCTGCATTGCAACATTGAGTGTGAGTCGTGTTCACCAGCATGCATAAATCCTGATATACATGGCCTGTTGCATCCAGCAAGGAATAATATCTTCTTGTCAGCCAGACACGGCCCCTCCCACCAAGAATATATTTGCAACTTCTCGGTAATTGTCCTTCACCTAAATCCTTGGCCCTGTCTGGAGTAAAGTGAAGAAAGCTGGATCCACCATTTGTGGCCTGATGAACGTTCCTTGCCTACGGCAAGTCATTGATTCTGGAGGGGAAGCGTAAGTATCTCCACTTCTTTTGCTAGCACGATTTTATGATCATCCAAATAAATTATTATATGCTTCAAAGACATTTAAAAAAAGAAAACACAGCAGAGAAATCAAATGGACAAGGCTTCTCAGGTCACTGAAGAGAACGCTTTATGAGCTTCCTTCAAATGTTCAATTCCTCTTCACCCTTAACTTCGACATCGCTCCAGGTCCACTTTCCCATTTCTTTTTTCTCTCCGTTCCCTTACCTACCCCCTTATCTCATTCAATTTATAATATAATGCCTCTCAAAGTGAATTAATTCACAGTCGAAAAGAGAACCAGATTAACAGCCACCAATTTAATAGCACTCCAGCAGACATGGATGGAGGAGATTATTCTGCCTTCATCAACTGGAATGGTCATAGGTTGCAAACATCAATATGCCAACCCCAAAGCTTGTTACCCTAATGTTGATTGATGCACGACAGAGGATTTTTGACTAAATTGACTTGATTGTCCTCCTTTCCATAATTACAACATTCTTACATTCATGCTGCAAAAATCCAGAATGTTCGATCCCGTGGATCCCGACCAATGTTCGGTAGGTTGTTTTTTTTTTTTTTTTCATTACTGCAAAGATATTGGATTCATTCTATATTCATGAGATAGTGTTTCCAATTTTCATTAGATGTATTGAAACGCTATGCGGCAGATATGTTCGCTATCTACTGCATACCTTTTCAAACGTATACGAGTGGCTTCTGCTCTCCATTCCAGTATTTCTAAGTGCTGATTCTCTTTTTCACGTTGCAAGAAACGGCCAGTGAATCCAAAAAGGCTCCCCGAGTCACTTCACACGGTCTTGCGGTATCATCAATCCCCAAAATAACCAACGTGTCAATTCATTCACTTGTATTTGCATATGTTCTCAACACCTTGGACATACCGTATGTTACTGGAATAATAAATTCAAGTAAGTGGAGAACAAAATCCATTAATCACACGGGGCATTCACACGCCGATGGTGCGATGTAACTCAGTCCACACAATTCAAATGAATGTCGTCATAAAGAGGTAATTAAATGAAAAAAAATAACATGCATGAGACTGTAAAGGACAAAACGGAATAGAAGGTTAAATGTAACCTTGTAGAACAGCCTAGTAGGGTAAAAAGGGATTGATGATTTGGCATATGTAGCTAGCCTGAACCGTCACCTCCTCGCTTGAGAAAGATCAAACTTAAAAGGCACCAAAACTGTCATTCAATTTTAATCTACATTTTTCACTTCCAAAAACCTTTCATCTGATCTCTTTGTGTGAACATTATAAAAGTCTGGGAGCAGATTTTAATTCATCAAGTGGTTCGATGTTTGATTTCTGCTGCTGTTGCAGTTTGTTTGTGAACAGAATCTCACCCAGAGACACAAACTCCACGAGTGATTTTGACATGCTTGGCATCTCATTATATTCGGAAGAAATTATATCCCAGCCCTCCTGACACACCGCTTGGAGATATTGATGTCCGGGAGTTCCCCCACATGCAGTATGTAAAGGCTACTAGTTTGCTTACATAAAATGTAAGATAAGATAAGATAAGATAATCCTTTATTTGTCCCACACTGGGGAAATTTACAGCCTTCAGCAGCAAGATTGTAGGTAGAAAGAAGAGAAAAGTTTAAGAGAAAAGAAAACACAGTTCTAATGTCTATGTTACGTTCACTTTCCTCCGCAGTTTAGTGTGTTTTCATATTTGTTTTCAGAATCGCACGCCAGTTTGAAACCCATCATCATTCATGAAGAAAAAAAAAAAAAAAGGGGGCTTTCACTAATCATAGGATGGACAGCCGATAACGGGCAGTGGTCTGTGAACTGATGCCTGCCAGTCTGGCTGTCAAATCCGACTGGCTGCTTCATTTCTTGAGCCTTCTGCTGACGCTTTTGTCCGCCTGTCGACTGCTCCGTCCCAGTGAAATGGCTTCTCAATCTCACAAGGGCCACAATCACTGGCCTACCCCTCACACTTTAACCTTGTGTGCCCTATTCCGCTTGTTAAAATCATTGTCCTGTACTCTATTCTGTCAGGAGCACTAAACTCATCTTGATGAATAGGCCTGCTTTGAAAACAATCTGGGAATATTTACAACATATGTACCGGGACACATGGTACTAGGTAACTTAACTCTTTCATTCCACAAGACGTACTTGTACATATTTTTAAAATTAGGCCCCGCCTACCAAGGATGTACTTGTACGTCTAAGTCTTTTTTTTTGTGTGTCATAGAGAGGAGGAGGGTCTGATGCACTCTGTGAATGAGAATAAGCCGTTTGCATTGTAAATCATGTAAAAAAGCGACCAGTAGGTGGCAGTGGTGCCTCATGTGCTTGACATGCATGCTTTAAAAAAAAAAAAAATGTTTTTCTCTGTTTTTTGCCCAGGAATCGCCATTTCCATGAAACTTAGCGATTTTGTAATGTCGATTGCTGAAGAATGGAAAAAGATAGAAACCATTTTTTTTTCTGCTGAAAGAAGAGAGTCCAAACTTTATTTTGATAGGTTCCATGTTTGAAAAGCATTAGAACCAAATATTCTGTGGGCCTTGCAAGATCAGTCAAAATCCAGTAAATCGCTGGCATTGACAGGGGTTGTTACAGTGAAAATGGCTGGGATTGAATGAGTTCATGTTCAATTGATGTAAATGCCATAAAATTAGGAGTAAGACCAAATGTTTGGAGCAAAATATGCTCAAAGTTTGAACACATTTACAAATTCAAAAAATTAGCACACATCATATGAAAGTCACTGTAAGTTCTCGTCGACGTAAGATGTGTGTTCTACATTTATGAACTGATGCCTACAGCCCCTTATGGTATCTTCAATAATGACAAAAACAAAACAAGCAACTAGGTCAATCCAATTTAAACCAGAAATTTTGGCATTTTTCGACAATTATTCTTAAAATATACACATAAAGTTACCGTGACTCATATTCTCAGAAGAAAAAACTGTCAGAGCATCAGTCCATAAGCAAGTTAGCCAACGTTAGTGAGTATTTCAAGCGAGCACAACTAGTAACATGAATTAAATGAATCAGGTTGCAACAAGAAAAAAAAAATCATTATGGAAGGTGGGTGGGGGGAATACAGCATTCGTTTCCATACTGGAGCACTAACATCCTCATTAAGCTTGGATCAAAGTGTGAGGTGCAGGAAGCAGTGGCATGGAACCAGAGTGTGAAACCGACAGGATTAGTGTATGAGAGAGATGGTCTCTCAAGCGCAGAGCATGTTTGATGTCTCCCACATGGCTAATTGTAGGCCGCAAAATCAAACTTTCAGGAGTGCAACATCTCCAAGAAATTACAAACAGCAAAGTATTAATGTTAATTTTGTATTTTTTTCCAAGCAATTACCAATCTGACGCTGACCTCTGACTGGGGAAAGAGAATGTCTCAAAAAATTTACACTGTTGATTTAATATATTAAAAAATAATTTCACCAAACACATGCTTGCACTCGGAGAAGTGTTAACATTTGTTGTTTTTGTTTTTTTCATTTTGGCTCGGATGGAGGGATGGATGCTTTGTAGAGTTGGAAAATGTAAGTTACTGTATATAGAGAGAAAATCATGGAAGGATTTGGATACAAATTCCTTTTTTTTCAACTATTTAGTCCTTAACTGTGTCACGTTGCGAGGTGGTGGTGGACCCCAAAAAGCAGGCAGGAGGCAGGAGCAGGGTGAACTTGAAGAATTGAATTAAACCACAGAGAAAACTAAATCCTAAACAAACAAAGTCCTGAAAGCAAAAATAATCCAAAGTAGCAAATAAAACCATGACTGAAGCAAAAACTAACCATGACTGAAACATGACTGAGAACAAACATGACAGGAGCAAACACACAATGATCCGACAATGAGTGGTCGGGCGGGAGTCCTTTTATATTACTAAATACATAACGACCAACAGGTGTGCAGCTGCAGGGGAGACCTATAGTGCCACCTGTTGGTCACAAACAGAATCATGACAAACTGAGTAAAAATGAAAAAGGAAATGAAAATTAATTAAGCATAAACACAAGACTACATTAGTGGAGCTGTAATCCTCAGGAGCTTAACATCTGTCCAAGGAACACAGAAATGAAATAATATAACAGTGGGAAGATACAAATGAAATATAGATGCTTCTCTCTTTGTCTGACATACCCAAATTCAAGCCAATAGGACTTGTAGGAGAGACATGGGGGCTGTGAGGTGGGTGAGCGCGTGCCTCCAAATGATTTATGTCTGTACAGGGGCAACCAAATGTTGAAACAAGATCGAAGCACATTCTGAAATGAACTCTGGACTTTGCGAACTGCTGACTGATAGTTGCTGTCAACACTCCACCACAGTAAAAGATGATTCGTGGGACAGACATAGCGAGACATCTGGAAATAAAATACAGTGGAACCTCACGCTCATGAATCCTTTCCATGACTACATTCATTTGTGAACTGAAATAAGGTTTCCCATTGAAAAACATAATTTGTTCTGGCCACAGAACAATGATATCCATCCATCCATTTTCTGAGCCGCTTGTCCTCATGAGGGTTGCCGACATGCTGGAGCCTATCCCAGCTGTCATTGGGCAATAGGTGGGCTACACCCTGAATTGGTTGCCAGCCAATCGCAGGGCACACATCGATGAAGAACCATTCAGGCTCACAATCACACCTAGGGACAATTTAGAGTGCCATGCATTTTTTTTTGGAATGTGGAAGTAAACTGGAGTACCCGGAGAAAACCCACGCAGGCAAGGGGTGATAATGCTGACTCCACACAGGAAGGCTGGGGCCTGGAATTGAACCCTGCACCTCTGCACTATACTACCAATTCTACTACTACTACTACTACTAATAATATGGGGGTGGGGTGTGGGGTGAAGCAATCTGCCATTTTTACAACAATATTGGGTACAGTTGTCATGAAGACAATCCCCCTCCAGTGAAATTTGAATCATACAAGAGATGCCATGGGCATTTAAACACAGCGTTGATGTACTTCACACCGTTCTCCAACATGCAATACTGCGCCCAGAAAAACATGAAGTCAACATGATTTAGGCTTCTTAAAAAAGGTATTCTGTGATAAAGCAAGCAACTTGAGCAGAACTGATTGTGTAAAGTAAGACTCATCTTGTTTTCAACACATGCTGCTTACAAATTAAAAAAATAATCAGACAACAGTATTTTCCTTGTCCGTGGCTCTTTTTTTTTTTTCAAACAAATACTCAATGCAGAGTAAATAATTACCTCTGGTCGTTTCTGTGTGGACAGAGTTTTGTTTAGGAGGAGTGGCGGTGGTGCGGGTCATACCTCACATTCTCGGGAGCCTGAGATGGTGTAAGTGCAGGTTCCGGTCCCATTGACGAGAACATCCATGGCCTCTGAATTGTTGGGTTTATAGTCCACATAGTACTCCTGCAGGGGAGAGCTCAAGGTGCGTTCCGTTTCCTTTGACTTCTTGCGCCGCTTGCGGGCCGTCGAGGAATTCTCCTGCAGTTGCTTGACGCTGCTAGGATAGCGTTTCCACGACACGTAGATCACCAGTAGGATCATGGCAACAGACAGAAACAGGGCCACGCTTCCTGCAACAATCTTATGAAAGGACACAGGCTCCAAATCTTGATCTGGGGGAAGTGCTGCTGGCTCGGTAACCGCTGATGAAGTTGGGCCCCTGATAGATCCTTCAGCTCTCTTTCCAGAGCGAGTAGGTGAGGCCAAAATTGCTGGGTGATGTTCAGGCTGCTCGGAGACATTGGCTGGAGTGGGGGGAACGCTAATGGTGAGCGTCGTCACTTGGTTGGACTGGCAAACCCCAAAAGCTTCAACAGCATCCATCACTTTCTCACCTTGGGCTTTCTTTGGTGAGGCACATATCATAGTGGTCTCCTTTGCACCCCGAAATTTCTTCAGCCAAGAGACAAGAGGACAAATGGCTGGACCACAGTCCCAAACATTCCCAGCCAAGCTAATTGCAGTGACGGAAACCCAGGCATCAACCGCCTCTTGGGACACATTAGTCAACTTGTTGGAGTCCAGATTGAGGGTTTGTAGGTTGGGCAAATATTGGTAAATGGCAGCATCAAGTTCTGACAGATCGTTCCCAGACAAGTCAAGTTTTTGGATGGAAACCCAAATCCAGGTGAGGCCCTGGCTCATGGAGCGAATGCGATTCCACTGGAGGTAAAGTGCCCGCAAATTGTAGAGACGAGGAAAATGTGAAAAATTGATCTTTGAGAATTGATTGTGTTCCAGGTGCAACTCTGTGAGCTTGACTAGGCCAGAAAGTGCATTCCGAGTGATACTGCGCAAGCGGTTGTAACCCAGATCAAGAAACTCAAGATTCCTGCAGTCTTGGAAGAGACGCAGTGGAAGGATCTTGAGTGAATTAGAGCGGATGTGAAGACTGAGAAGCTTCCGTAGTCCTTGAAACTGGCCTGGCTGCAAGACTTCCAGTTTGTTGTATGACAGATCAAGGTTACGCAAATTAGGTACAGGATGGAACGTGGTGTTGAGAAGCGAAGTGATCTTGTTGGAGCTCAAGATCAGTTCTTTTAGCCTGCGAACTCCCTGGAATGCCATGCCATCTACAACCGTGATGTAATTGTGGTCTAAATAGAGCCAGATGAGGTGGTTCAGGCCAACGAACTGGCCGGCTCGAAGGTTGACGAGGCTGTTGTACCTTAACGACAGGCCTTCACAACCTCCCGAGAGGTTCTTGGGGACATCACGGAATGCACTTGACTCACAGTACACAATTTTGCCATCGCAGCGACAGCTCTTTGGGCATGGACGCTCTGTTTGAGCCGGGCTTGCTGCGAGCCACACCTGCATCAGCAGTTGGAGTATTATCCAACGACGTTGCAGAGCAGAGCCTGCATGGAAAGGAAAAGGAAGGGAAAAGCCTTTAGCAGATAAGCTACACAACATCAAAAACATGCAACAGTATTATGTAGTAGTATGTTTGATTATAGATGTACAGGACTACATTTCACAAGTGGGCTTTCAATTTCGAACAAACTCGTCTATATGCATGTGTGAGCCAATACTCATAAACATGAAAGAAAAGTCCCATTTAGGCTTGGCATTTCCTCATATTCACCCATAATGAGATTGAAATGCAACCCTACCCTGCTCTGTCACCTTTGGAGTTTAATATGAAAGCTAAATGGTTTGATCAATTGTCTGTAGTTGGATAACTTGATGTCTCCAACAGAAATTCAAACCTTCGGATTTGTTGCAATGACCTAGTAGTTTGTGATTTTGTAGTTCCACCATATGTGAAGGTATTGCGAATTTCTCCATTGTGAGACAAAAAAAGTTGTTTTTTTTCCTTCTTCTTCTTCTTCTCAAAACACACTTAAAGCCTACAATCAATGAATTATGCCTGCCATTATGAATTCACATCCACCAGCTGACCAGCCTCTCTGTGTACACCATGCAAACTCCACCCACCCATATATACACTGTGTGTGTGTGTGTGTGTATATATATATATATATATATATATATATATATATATATATATATATATATATATATATATATATATATATATATATATATATATATATATATATATATATATACATACTGTATATATTTTGTTCATTTGTATAAATTCATAAACAAATAACTGAATATGTTGTTTGCATTGTTGTTTCATACACTTTGCTTTTACGGATTGCATTCCAGCAAAAAAAAATAAATAATCACCCAGTCACACTGAAACTTTTTGACGCTATGAAGGATGTCCCTATCCCATGATTGCTACAATTTCAAGGTCATGCTCATGATTGTACACCTATTTTCACTGATTTTATTCCAGAGCTTCTCAAATGGGCAAGATGCTCACAACGTACATTGATTGCTCCAATGTTTATCTCATGCACACAACCACCTTCTCTCTGCGAAGACCTCCTTAGCCCAACTGTCATCAACTCAGCTTCACGGCTACGATTCAAACGATCTGAAGCGATAAATCACTTTGCCTTTACCACCTGTAGGCCTGTGTCAGCTACCTGCAAATATGTATCTGGCTGGCATTCGCTGATTGTGAGAAATCCTTCCCCCAGTTAATCCACTCAGTGTTGATGACTTGATCACATTTTCTGTAGCGCCACTCTCTCAAACCTAATCCCATGAATTTCCCCTTCCTTATAGACCCCTATGGGGCATCACAGGGTGTGACACTGTTTTGTTTCTCATATCTCATTCTCAAATTGAAATGGTCACAGTCCATTACCATTATTGGAGTTTGGTCGTAAAATGAACAAATTAAGCCATAAACAAATGCATCAGCAAGAATTACATGTGAATAAACAACAATGAAGGCAAATGGGGGTCTTCTGACTTTACTTTGTGCCATGTTGCTGTTAGCCACAGTAAATAGACACATTTGACTCAAAAAGATAAACGAGGGCAGTGACTAGAATGCTCTCAGAATCTGTTCACAGAAGCTGAAATGACTCTTCAATGACTAAACTGTTCTACGACTGAGAAACCAGCAGTAGTTGACATCATACCGCACTGTCTCAGCACGCTTGACACCTGGTAGTTTTGCTTTTGCTGAGCTGGACTCTCTGTTCAACAGTGAGCAGAGTCCAGATCAAATAGGTGCTGCGTAAAGGAAAAGAAGGAAAATAGATGCTTCTGTATCCAGAGAAAATGGGTCACATAAGACGTTACGGTAACAGTGGTTGGCTTTGTCCCGCAGTCTTTTGATATTCTGTAATTATGACATTTCGGAAAGCAATTCTGAGTAAAAGTGAGTGACAGAGCCCTTTCACCAAAAGCTTGTATGTGTACAAATTGTCATTGTAAACTGTTGATTTTAATGATCTGCTGTCTGCTGCATTCTGGGAGATTGGAGGATTAGAAACTAACTCCTAATATTTTAGCAGCAGAAATCTTACATAAGGGGGATAAAAAGGTTGAATATTCTCAGGTTGAATATTAATTAAGATCGAATCCAAATTTGATGGTTCTGTTCAAATTACAAAATGCTTTAAAAAAAATTAATAAGAGCCCATGCAGAATAGAAGTGTGTCTCTGTGTGGGTGCATGCGTGTGGTGAGCAACACTCGTGGGTAGACTCGACACTTGCATTAAATTTGCAAAGAATTCACTCAAGTGGTCAATGGATGTCTTCTTCTCGTTCAAAAGGGGGTGACCGTCATTTGCATTAAAATGGTTCCTCTCTGCAGAGTCACTATTGATCTGTCATTAACAAAATATTGATTTCTTCTTGAGAAGGTGCTGTGGGGTTGTGTGCTCCAGTAACCTTTCACAACATTATCAATAAACGTGAACGTATAAATTGTGCATACATTGAACTGGTTTAAAAAATATATGACAAATTGCCAGGCGCCGTACTTGGACAAGTTATCCTAAATCTTGCCTGAACCTTCTTAATGGATACTTGTAGACGTACAAAGTATCGAAGGCTGCGTCCATGGCTTCCGTTTCAGCATAATTTCTGCAGGATTTGCCAGCGATAATTCTCTCAAACAGAATAGCTGAGGGGCATGATTGAACATATGCTTTCTAGCATCGCCATTTAGTTTCTAGCCAAGCATCTGTGTAGCCCATATGTGTATTGGATGTATTTGCGTGTGTGTGTGTGTGTGTGTGTGTGTGTGTGTGTGTGTGTCTTAAACCTGTGCTGCAGTGTACTGTTCAGGCTATCTCAATCTAGAAATGAACGAGAATGGGCATTTCATATCACAATATTTGTGACCAAAATTATCACAACTGCCAGTATTTTGACAATATTACTGGGAAAAAAAAACAGGAAAATAATCACGGATCTGAAAACATTGTAATTGAGCTGATTTTCCGTACAAAATATATAAAATCAGCAACCCTATGTTCTTTTTATATTGAATAAGAATTATAAACCGCAACCACCAAAGTTACTCTTCACTTAAGACCCCACAAAATATATGGCTGAAACAACAGTAATGTATCACATCGTGGTTGGACTCTTCTAATTCATAAATAAAGACAATACATACAGTATATTTAACAGAATAATCCATGTATTTCAATTCAAACTTATTTTAAGCAATGACTAGCCATGCTAGATGTCAACATAACAAAATCTATTTTAAAAAAATCACAGGTGACTAAATGCACAAAATAATTAGTGTCAATTTTAACAAAAGTGTTGTTCTTGGAAAATTATTCAAGTTGCCAATATGCACGAGGCTCTAAACTATAATAAATTGAAGTCGGCTCCAGTCGAACTTTTAAATGACTTTTTTTTTTTTTTTAAATCATCTGTAAGCACGCTTTTCCAGTGGATAGACTTTCTTCCTCGAAGGTCCAGTTCAACC
>CAAKHF010024199.1:10937-22287 GCA_901007745.1 Hippocampus kuda | reverse complement strand
AAAATTATTCAAGTTGCCAATATGCACGAGGCTCTAAACTATAATAAATTGAAGTCGGCTCCAGTCGAACTTTTAAATGACTTTTTTTTTTTTTTTTTTTTTTTTAAATCATCTGCTTTGCACTTGCGGATACCTGCACTTCAGGGCCTTTAGTCCCTGTTTTCCATCCAATGCAGGAATGAGAAATCCTGCTTGTAGGTTTCTCCATGGATCAGCTTTTTTTATTTGGCCCTTAGAGGGCCATGCAAACCCACACAAAACATTGTATATCGATAATTAAAATTTGAAACTATAATGTATCAGTCTTTTTTTTTAATGGCTATCGCAGCCCAAAGATTCCCAATCATCGGGAAAATATGGACATTTATTGTAGGCCATGAAGAAAGGGAACAATCCTGAATAGATGGTGTGATCACCTGAACCAAAGTAAGATCACAAACAGCCTTTCACCAATTAAATAACATTTCCTGACTTGTAGGTATCAGAGGACAAGCTACGTTTGAACCAGGAGGAGCTGGCGGCTAACCAGACCCATCAGACTGTCTTAGAAAATCAGATCCAGGAGCTAAAGAAGAGCCGGAGTTCTCTGGAGCAGGAGCTCGGTAGTCGAGATCAGAGACTCCAACAGCAGGAGAAGTCATTGAAAGATCTCCAGAAGCAACAGGTGAGAAATACGACAAATGTAACATCCTCTCTAAACAAATCCTTGGCTGGACCAGATGTATGCTGACTTTTTCTTTCAGTGGTTACGTCTGGTAAAAGCACAGTTGCATGGGCAACTTTAACAAAATGATTAATCTATCAGTATTGGCAAAGATATGCTAAGATAATACATATACATAGTTTATCTTAAATCAAAACCTCTCTGGCAGTGTCAGGATACTAAACACTGTGATTTTTGTAAAGGCATATTATCTAACACAGCTCTTGTACTGCCTATCAGTAGTCATCATGTTGTAACTGGTCAGTGTGTGGCCAGCATTTGTCCGCTGTGAATGTAATTCTGAAACATTTGGGACAAGGATGTGCAGATAAAAGGCTAAGTACAACCTCTGCTTGATGATACTTGTTCAGGGTCAAGTTAAGGTGGATCTGGAGACGGAGAGGAGCAAAATGGAGGAGCTGCTCAAAGCCAAGAGTAACCTGGAAAAGAACAATGCCAAGCTGACTTCGGAGATGAAAATACTAACTGAGAGGAGTGACAAGGTCAGTTCCTTGCAAGGTTGTTTTCTCTGATAATGGCTATTGTCGTAGCTTTATCATTATTATGACTTGTCATAATTTCGGGGAAACAGTCTCATTATTTGAAGCGTCACACTTTTAAATACATGGCTCAAACAGCACAGTTTTTTGTTCCGCTCAGCACTACGAAGTTGTCGGAAAATGCGTCTAAGCCTGGAATTACACTACATGGTTCTAAAGACAAAATAGGAATTGCCCACTTAGACCCACAGTGTAAATCCGTCTTAAAGCTGCTGGATCAGAGTGAGTGGCGAGTGACCCCATCGACAACTATGAACATGTGCAAATCCTTCAAATTGTTGTTTTTGTATGTGTGTCACACCTCAGGAGCTGCGAGAGTTACAGGAAGCCAAGCAGTTATTGATCCAGCAAAAACTGGAGCTGCAGAGCCAGGTGGAGGCTGCCCAGGGTGACCTCCTACTGGAACAGAAAGAGCACCAGACCACCAGGGACAGCAGCGGTCAGAGAGAGGATCAGCTTCTCGCCAAAACCAAAGATCTTCAAAATCAGCTGGTAGGCCCAGTCAAGAAATAAATCCTTCACAATTTTTGTGCAGTTGATAAAACTTTTGTGTTTCAGGGGAGTTTGTTCCAGACCCACCTACCCTGGGTGAAAATCTTTGAGATCACTTTTGACCCCTACCATATGCTTTAAATACATTTGAGGGAAACAAAAGGAACAGTTTTCTAAATAAGAGGCAATGCTACCTTGCTTCAAGATGTTTGTCATTCCCAGTTGATATTTAATGACACATAAACAAAAGAGAATTGGTTCACCCAAACCATGTAATTTCACCTTAAACGTCAAGAGGGAAGTAAATTTGGCCAGCCATCCTTTGAGTAATACTAATGGCTAAAATTATTTCAAGCATACATTGGTCTTTTTTTTTTTACCGCAAACAACACAGGTTCATAGTTCGACTCATAACACTGCGCTTAACAGCGAAAATGCTTTTGTTCAGAAATCTTCAGCTCGTGACGTCATTGACAGAATGACGAGTGCCAGTCAGACTTTGTACTGCATTGTTGATTGTCCCGTTAACTGCTCCTTGCCATTGTCGTCGAGTTATTCGGCGAAACGCCTCGGCGCTGTGTGGCGATGCACTGTTCACATTCAGGCAAACAGTAGTTTCAGTGGCCAAAAGAAAATAGGGCACATAAATGGACCAGAATATTGGAATGATAAAATTTCGCTCTGGCAAAGCGAATGAATTTCACTCCGGTGTCGACAAACATTCTTGTTACAAGCGCTTTGAAGCAAAAAAAGGTACGTGTGATAATCAATGAATAACTCTGGCTGGTGATTGTGAAAACATTTGATTTAAAGTAATTATATATGTAATCCTGTACAAAAATATTTCGAACTATAGAAGGACATGGATGGAATCATCTTTAATGGGCATCAACAAACAATCATCTGTGCTGTATGTTGCACATGCAGCACATTTGACAATAAAATTGACATGGACATGAACATGCTGCTGATATAATGTGCCGAGCGGCTGACTACACTACAGAACTACCTTAGCAATGACAATGTAGAACACCAACCCACTATGACGTGTGCTCTCAGTGCTCGCAGGAATACATGGACCAAGTAGGTAAATCCCATTGTGTGCAATTTACAGCACTGCACAGCATTGAATTGCAAACAATGACGCTAGGCTAATAACCGCAGCCTATATAGCTAACCGTTCTTCAAATCCCGATGGGTCTCGTCTCCACTCCCATATCTGGTCGTTCGGGCACAACATTTTCCGCATCCTGAGCATCTGGCTTATATGTGTGTGGTCCAGCATACATCTTGCCCACAACCTCCCCCTTCCTAAAACTCTTCAAACAAATGGATCCTCAGATACGGTTAAAATGTCGCTTTCCGAATGGATTTCTGACTGACTTTGTACACTTTCCATAGAGAGACCCGCTATTGTTGTCTTAAAGTGAAGTCACACCTAAAGAGAAGTCACACTTACGAGTTTGTCGCGCATCAGGATCTCACTTTGAGAAAATGGTTACTTTGTTGACTTTTAGGAATAGAAATTCTTTTTTTCATGCTTTATTTCATGTATTTTGTTGAATTACTTGTGATATAAAAATAGTTCATTTGGGATGTTCTAAAATTACTTCACAGTTGACCTTGAATGAAAGGCTGCTAGCTTCATGCTAACATAAAAATAAAGAGTCGTAGATGGAAATTAGGATAGCTGTTCAGGTTATTGTAAATCAAACGACTGCTACTTCAAGATTTGGACCAGCAACGCATTACTCATAGGTATTTATTCTCTGTACTTTGTGCAAACAACAAATATAATGGCAAAACCTAGTCCGATATTACACTGAAGGGAGGGTTGTCTTCTTGTTGTTGCTCTCAAGTGTACCAGATATCTTTCAGTAGATCTAAAGGCTGTTTTTGTCACCTCCTCTTGTAGGTGTCTGAGAAGCGAGCCAAAGATGAGCAGGTGAAGCGAGGAGAGGAAGTGGAGGCGAAACTCGGTGCGCAGGTGACAGCACTAAATGAAAACGTGGCCACCCTTAAGAGAGAGTGGCAGGGTAGCCAGCGACGTGTGTCTGAGCTTGACAAGCAGACAGACGAGCTGAGGGGGGAGATCGCTGTGCTGGAGGCCACCGTACAACACAACCAGGATGAGAGACGTGCACTTTTGGAGAGGTGTGTTCCGGTGGTGTCGTCTAAAATTGTGTGACGTGGACCAATGCACAGTATGAGTATCATCAAGTTTAACTCTTAAAAGAAAGGAAAACAGAATTTGAGTTGATTTTTAGAGTTTCTCTGTACAAAGCGTGTGACGGCCTGCACGACTGTCCGTGTTTTATGTTATGTGTTGTGTTTATTATTTTACTTTATGTTAACTGTTTTGTTAAGCGCTTTGTTACAGCTGCCGCTGTTGTGAAAGCGCTATATAAATCAGCATGTATTGTATTGTATTGTATTGTATATTAAAATTGGCTTGATGAACTGAGATCTTTGCATGTGATAAATATGCAAAGAAGACAGAAATCAGGAAGGGGGCAACTGTTCGCCCCTCTGGAATATATATAAAGTACCACAGCCTTCCTGTGCAATATATGATCATGCTATTACGCAAACTATTTCATTGCGCACATTCGTAATCTCGACACATTGTGCAATTTTAACCTGTCTTGTTTGTGTGTATGTGGTTGTCCTTTGCAACGAAGATGCGTCAAGGGCGAAGGAGAAATTGAGAAACTCCAGGCCAAGGTGGTGGAACTCAGGCGCAAAGTTGACGACACGACGGCAGCCATGCAGGAGCTGGGCCGAGAGAACCAGTCGCTGCAGGTTAGGGAGTGACATTAAAAAAAATCCAAATAGCTGTAGCCTTCTTCACATCTGCTGTGTTTGCTTTTTAAGATTAAGCAGTCCCAAAGTCTTACCAGGAAGTGGGCAGAGGATCACGAGGTGCAGAACTGCATGGCGTGTGGCAAAGGCTTTTCCGTCACTATCAGGAAGGTAAGGCGGAAATGCAGATAAATCTGCAGTCATGCTCCCTTTCTTGGCAATTCACCCACCGGTCACATGATCACTCCACATTACAATGAGATCCAACACAGTCTGTGTTCATAAACATGCTCTGATTCTACAATCTCACGGCTCATGACAACAAATGCTCCGTTGATTGCACCACTATTACTTAGATGACTTTGAGCGGTCCTGAGCTAATACATAATAATGTTCATTAAAAAAAAAACCATCTTTTCAAAACCATCCAGCGTAAAGAGAAGTGATGATGTGATAATGTATCACTTCAGTTGTCCGGCCACAACTCTAAGTATTTAAGTGCAATGTGTGTCAAGACTATGTGAGACGTATGCCATGTTCACGTTTAAAGGCCTTATCCAGTATCAGTACTTGGCAAGTACTCAAATAGAATTAGCAATACTCGTACTTGGATTTGGGTTCTACTAATTTAAGATTTTTCATTATACCGGTAGTTAGTTTTTATTTCCTTGTATTTTTATATTCTGTGAAATTTTTTATTTGTTTTTAGATCGGATTTGTTTTTATTTTTTCAAAAACGCTTTGTTGTAGTTAAGTTTGTATTAGTTTTGATATTATTATTTATAGTATGCCGTACTTGTCAAGTGCAAGCTAGAGAGGGGAAAAAAGGGTCACTAAGTACTGTATTGTACTGATTTACGGCAATACTGAAATGAATGTTGAAAAATGAACCCCAAAAAGCTCATGTATGGTATTGACTACGATGAAAACAAAGGACAGTTTTACTATGATTAGTTAGTTTTCTTTCATTCATTTCCACTTTTGTTTTTTCCATTTTTGGTAAAAATAATAAACTTGACTTGGACAGAAAAAAAAATTATTAGGCTACCAGTACAATTTTCACAAACGATGGAATTCTGATCTGTCACTGTCGAAGACGTGTTAATTAATTTTAAACAATATGTTTATTTTTGTGGTTTTAGTTTGCATTGCACTTTGTACTGGGTGATTTAGCCAATATTTTCGATTCTCACAGAACTAATTGAGTATTTGCAAATATTTGGCCCAGCTGTCATCCTAATGCCGATTGTGCGCCACCAAACTTCAACCACAATAATAACCATGCTGTTAAATGAATTCCTCGGACAATAAAGGCCTTGTCACACCGGCTTGTCTTTCTAATTGTGATGTTCCTGCAGCACCACTGCAGACACTGCGGGAACATTTTCTGCGCCGAGTGTTCGTCAAGGAACGCCCTGACGCCGTCCTCCAAAAAAGCTGTGCGGGTGTGTGAGACGTGCTTTGAGGAGCTGCAAGGCTGAGTTGACGCTCAAGGAAAAATACTCAAGGTGTCTTTCTCATGTAAGATGTACACTAACAAGGACAGAGACAGTGTTGTGGAGAAAAGATGGGCCTTTTGATGGCGAGGCATCGGGGTTACGCGATGACGTGAGAGCAATTGGAATACAGTAGTGTGGACATGTTTTTGTGCCTTTGCGGAGTCTGTGAACGGCCACCAGGTGGCGACAGAAGCAAGTAAACACCACCCATGACTTTCCGTTGTCGTTATCTCCAGTGTTTTGCTTTTATAAAAGTGGCTTGAAAAGCCGACGGCACATTGAAGGCGTCACTGGGCAAGTCATTCACTATTAGTCATGTAGAAAAGCACAGCTGCCGCGCAAATGTAAATGCAAGTAACTATTTTTGTCTTAGAAATGAAGAAACAAAATCACAAATCTATATTTTTATTTCTACATAACAACACCATCTGTCAAGCGAAATGCTCTGATCGGTTTGGATAAGAGTTCAGATCTGTGAAAGTCATCCACAAAGGTAAAATGCCACAATGGTGAAAGAACACTCGCCTGGAAAAAAGTGCCCATCCCATGACTTTGTTCATTTTTGGGCATCTCTTTTTGAAGCATAATGTCAGATCAGTTACTGCATGTTGCCTTTGTGTGGCAGCCTGTGTGTGTGCGTGTGCTCGCGTGCGCGTGTGTTTGTTGACATTGTTGTATATCGTGACCAAAGAATGTGAGGAGAGGGGAAAAAAAGTTTGTTTCAGTACAATCACCTTATCAAGTTCTGTTTTCAACACAGCGTTACACGTTGTGAATGACATTCTTTTAATGTGCCACATTTCTATATTTGAGTGTTAATATCTTTCAAAAGGTGGTGCTTGTTTTTTTCAAATTGGTAAAGCAGTCATTGTGTGTGTGTGCGCGTGTTTTTGATGGATTAACTACTGCCGGGCGCGCGTGTGTAATGTGGGCTTGCTGTCTTATGTCAGGATGCACCATGCACGACCTGCACTTATAATTGCCCGTTTTGTCTCCCACCTGTAAGATGTCAAACCCTTATTTAATTTATCCTCACAGTTGTCAGTCATTTGTTACTTCTTTAAGCACTGAAGCAGGCTGTAAAAATTGGTATATCTATATATAAAGACATGTTGGCATTGTGCGGCAACTTAGAATGCCCATCTCAGTTCCACACACACTCTTTTTGCGTTATTTTATGTCTACCTCAGATTGGTAGGAGAACCTTGAAGACGTTATATGTCATAATAGTCTGCAGAGAGAACACACAGCAGCTAATCCAATTACTGCTACAAGAGCCAGCATTTCTGTTCCTGGGATACTGATTTCCAACAGTGGCTGACATAATTCATCTTTATCAAATGCTTTGAACAAGAGAAAGGAAACGTAAAATTTGTTTGTGTGCATTTTTTTTCCAATACAGACCTGTAGATTACGCACTGAGCAGTTGCTTTCTTCTTTTTGTTCTTCCCGTCTGCTGTCAAGCATGCTAATCAGCGAAACATGACTCATGATTTTGAATGCTTTTATTTGGTTGTTGTGAGTGAAGGCCTGTGCCTTTATGCACCATTACCTCAGTACAAGGTGGGCCAACATGTCATCGTATTAAATAGTGACAAGAAAGAAACCAGTTGTAATCCACTCTCACTTGAATTAGTTCATTTTCTAATTCATTGCAATGACAAGCCGAATTAAACATTCATCATTCGATCGTTTCCACGTTTTGAATTTTTGCATCGCGTGAGTTATAGGCTGAAAATAAATAGAGTTCTCTGCACATCTTCATTGAGCCATTACAGATTGTAAAACTTAGAAACTTTCTATTTTGCAGTGTAATCTTAGCCCACTTACCATTTTAGGTGTCACATGAATTGATTTGTAGGTTAAACACAAACTACAAGTTTGTTGATTTATTTTAACCAAGTTTTGGAAATACTCATATACAGTACAGTATAACTATGTATACACAAACTATAATGTGCAGTGTATATAAAAATTTAAAAAATATGTGGACACTGTACACACACCTGTGTTGAAACGCAATGTTTTCGATATTTTTAGGGTTTATTCCACACGAGACTAGTTGCACAAATGTGTATTCCCATTTACGTTGTACACAAGACAGAAATTGGTCAAGTGAGAACCATTCCCATTCATCAATACCAGAAGTAAGGCCACTCCTGCCAATAATACAACCCCTGGCAGAAATGATTGAATCATTTAATTTTCTAGAAGGAAGAAAAAAAAAGATCACAGACATGACACCAAACTGAAGTCATTTCAAATGGCAACTTTTTGGCTTTAATGAACACTTAGAGTAAACGCGAAGAAATATGTGGTTTAACAGTTGTCTCGACCACGGGTGCCCAATATGTTCTTGTCTCAGAATTGAACGAGTCCATATTTTTTTCCCCTTAGGCTTGTGATAAAACAAGACTACCACAGGTTTTACTTGATTTCTTTTAACGTTTCTTAAAGCCAGAAAGTTGCCATTTGAAATGACAGTTTGGCGTCATGTCTGTTCTCTGCCTTTTCTTTTCTACAAAATTAAACAACCAAATGAACGTCCTCCGAGACTTGTGATTCCATACTTTTTTTTTTTTGCCAGGGATTGGACCAGTCCAGTCAACATTCGATAGTCACTGCTGTAAATCTGAATAAAATTAAGCAAATTCACATGAACACCCAATGTGCTACTCCCATACCTAGTGTAAGAAGACAAACAAGGTAACAAGTTGTACTACATGACCAAAGTTTTAATGGTACACTACTGCAGCAGTTCACTGAACAGTACCGGATGTGCTAGTGCAGACCTTGATGACACTGACGAGTACGCGGACGACGGGGCGTGTGCGACAGCATCTAGTGCAGTGGGGTCTTTCAGATCTGGGATGACTCCAACCACAGTGAGGCGTTCTTCACTCGCGCATGCTGAGAGTCCAGCTTCAGCAGGGCCGACACAGCCTCCTCGATCTTCGACAACCATGCTCTCTGGATGACAAACATTCCACACGCAAGTATAATATGAGGTTCACGCCCAAGTGGCGCTTTTCATGTCATGGAACAAAGATTAGGATGGAGCTTTGTTCATGGGGACAGTCCAGTTCTACTGCAATCGCTGAAATAAAACACGATCATCAGTGCAAAGGCAGAAAGGTATCCATGAATAAAAAAAAAAAACGGAGTACTTTATCCAAAACATGCCCGGGTGGAGCTCAGCCGGAAAAAAAACAAACATGTCAGCAAATCTCCACAGTGTGCCGGTGAATGCAAATGAAGACAATGAAAAGATTCCAAATCCTATCCCTGAATTTACCTTGGAAGCCTCTGATGCAGCCTGCAGGACGAACGCCCCAATACACTGCTGGTAGCGGTTCTGGTGCGTGATTATAAAAGAATGAGGCAGTCCTGACGCTTGAAAAAAAATGACACACAATGATATCCATTAAACAACGTAAACGTCACAACAAGCCTGATGCATATCGACACTCTTTTATTACTTGAGGCATTGAGCTGATCGATGTTCCTGAGCTGGAGTCGGTCTAAAGAGATGGGCTGGTCGAGAACCGTGAAGGTGCAGCCTTCTTTTAGCAGCTGGTCCAGCTCCGGGTTTTGCGCCAAGCGCAGGGAGTTGGCTTCCGGTCCGATGGACCTCTGGGCATGAAGAAAATGTACAGTCATGTCACGAAAACGGGGTTCAAATAGTATGGGAATTTTCATTGTTGTTACATTTTAGTTTCATGTGTTGTTTTGTATTATTTTGTCATTTTTTGTTAACTTTTCTTTTGATGGCGGCGTGGACACCCGCAGCGGCTCCTCTTGTTTTATGTTGAGAAGGAAGAAATTTCATCTGTGCTGTATGTTACACATACGTACAGCACATTTGACAAAGTTGTATTCAATTCAATTCGAGTTTCTTTTTAAAATTCAGTTTGTTTTGTTAGTTTTTAATTCATTTTTATTTTTTTTAAAAAATGTTTTGTTTTACCGGTAGATTAGTTTTCATTCGTATTAGTTTTAGTTTTTTGGGGTTTTTTTGTTTCCCAGTACAGTTTATGGAGTCTTTGTGGAGTGCAAGATAAAAAAAAGAAAGTCACGAAGGATTTTATAACTCTCAAACAAGTGTTTGACCTTCCTTCTGTAAAGACATGCAGCAATACCAAAATGAGCACAATTTTAATGAACACTGAAAGACAAAGTATGATATTTTCGCTATAAATATAGCATGTTCGTTTCGAGGATTTTTTTGTTTGTTTTAAATGCATTTTTGCTGATTTCGTAACTTTTTTTTCTGCTAGTTTTTGTCGACTAACTGGTTGAGAAGGAAAGCAACAAGGAAACATCTGCATATTGCGTATTGCACAATGCACTACCTCACTTTACCCACAATAGCCACAAGTGCCATTGTTTATGCTGTTTGTATTGTCTATATCGTCTATATTGTTTATACTGTTCAGATTACATATTATGTCTTTTTATACAGTGTAGCTGTTATCTTCTTAGCTGTGTGTTTAATGCACAGCATGTTTGCATGCATATTTGCACTAAGGATTGAGAGAAAGACATTTCATCTGTGCTGCATGTCATATGTAAGCATATTTGACAATAAAGATGACCTTGACCTTGAAATGAATAAAGCTCAAAATTGTCCTGGGTTACAATAAATGTTCACAGGTGAAAGAAGAACACATGTCAAGAAGTTCTCGAGAGTGGAGCTGTGGAACGCTACCTATGGAATAGAATGTCAAAGTGTTTCCAATAAAAACAGCTTCATTCCCTTTTAGTCTCGTGAGCACGTCGACGACGCGCCTACACACCTTCTTGTTTCTCTTTATCTTGGTGATGAGCAAGAATTCGTCAAAGAGGAACACGTAGACGTCGACGAGCTTGGCATTTTCTGGAAGGGAGCCAAAGGAAGACGGCGTGAGAGCGCGTTCAAAACACTCGCCCAAACGTGTCCGACAAGCAGACTGGCAGACCTATGAGCACCAGTTTGCCTTCGTGCAGCAGACTTCTGTGAGAAATGACATTCTCCAATGTCATGGGCTTCAGCAGATGCTTCACGGTCTGAAGAAAGAGAAGCAGCAGCAACCTCAGAGCTGCAAGCTAACATTTTGTGACCGTATCATGTCTGAGCTTTTTGTAAGGAGACACAATAGAATGGGCTGGGAAGAAATGAAGTGTGATATTTGAGGTCACAGCCTGAGAAGAACAAGATTGGATCATTTCATCCGTATTATAAATACTGAATAGGGCTGAATAATTTAGCAAAATTAATTTTATTGCAATTCCCCCCCCCCCCCCCCCAAAATTTT
>CAAKHF010024199.1:0-10609 GCA_901007745.1 Hippocampus kuda | reverse complement strand
AAGACCAAAATATTTTTTGTTTTTTTTGCATCCCAATGTGTTCAGCCCTAACAACGAATTTTTAACAACGGTTTTCAAGAACTAATTCGAGCATGTTCCAAGATGGCCGCTCAACCGTTTCCAGTCGAGACGACCGGCATTCGGCATCACCGACCTCGGGGATGAAGGCCCGCTTGTCCCGCTCCCACACAGGCAGCCACACCAGCGCGTCTCTCAGCTGTTTGACCTTCTGATAGTTGTCCAACCATTTCACCTTTCCCTCCAGGTCACCTTGGAAGGAAGACAATGACACTATTCACAATAATTACTTTCTACGACTACTGGAGTAATCGGGTTCCAATTACACGGGAGGTTCCCACGAAGGTTACTTGAGCCACCGCAAAGACACTCATCCGTCTGTGGAGGCCTTTTTATTTTGGGAAACATTCATTACTTTGCCACTGTTGCGAAAGTGCTTGATATATTAAGATGTATTGTATTTTCAAAGCAAAGAGTCTCGTTCATCTCACGCTTCTCCTTCAACACGGTTTTGCCTTGGTGATAACAAATGGATTTCTTTGGGTTTTTAGCACCACTTTTCCCCTAAATTAAGGAGCAGCCTCAACAAGGGCTGAACAACGTGAAAGAAAAGGAGAACATATGCCAGACGTGATGTGAAGCAAGACGGATCAAATGCAGCCTGCTTTTTTCTTTTTTACACTTATAAATCAATGTAACATTTTATTTAATCTGCTAATATTTTATTTTATCATGAAACAAATTAGATAAGTGAATAAAATAATTGAATTGAATTGAATTCAACTTTATTGTCATATGTGCATACAGCACAGATGAAATTTCTTCCCTCTCAACATAAAACAAGAGGAGCCGCTGCTGCAGGTGTCCTGATAAAAATGGCAAATTTAAAAGATGGCTACACGAATGCAGCAAATATGCAGTATATGACTCTTATGACGTAAATGTTCAATGGGCTGGATCAAGATTGGAGCGGTGGGCCAATCGTCAGATTTTTTTTTTTTTTTTTTTTACTTTATCTTGAGTGAAAACATTTGACATGAGCGACCTTAAGTCTTCCACGAGATGGTGGCAATGAACATCACAACAAAGTGTGAAGGTATGGCTAACCTGATGTTTGAACACAAATGGTGCGGCAACACATGAATACAGAGCATATAACAATCATTACAGGCATACAGTATACAATTTATGCACCACAAAAAAAATACTTTACAGCAACTGAGCTGTGATGGTCTTTGTGTTTCCTCATCATCATATATTCAGTATGCATACAATATGTTGCCCCTTGGTGGCCAAGGCGCATATCAGAAGGAGCAGCACAATGTCCACCGAGTTGAAGCATGAAATCATACTGCAAAACTGTTTTTTTTACTGTACATATTTATGTTATGACTGTATCATTTTATAAGTCTCATCACTAGCATGTCTTTTCTGTTATTAAAAAGAAAAGTTTAGAGGGCTGGGCTATTCATGTCGTGAATGACAAACAGCATGTTAAAACAAAACAAAAATAAGCCACCGATGTTCAAATCAGGCCATGTGTTGAGCGAGTGTCGCTCACAGTGCATTTCACTGTTGTACATGTGTGAATAAGTTCTTTTGTTCCAGATGCCCTTGTTTTTGTGGTTTTACAAAATCCTGGGGCCATGTGTCAGTTTTCAAAATCCAATTCGGCCCCCTGAAAAGCAAAAGTCCGCCCACCCGTGCTTTGGATGTCCTCATGTACTTTGGTCCCATTTCGAACACATTTCAAAATATCGGCGTGTTGGCTCGGGATGGTCGCTTGTCAAACACGGGTGTGAGACCACGCTGATAGATTAGAGCCGACTAAGCTTATAAAAGACATACTCCACCTACCTACAGGACACTCCTTGTTACCTCACCTGAATAACTCTGACCTTCTTTAAGGGTGACGGGAAGTACTGCATGCAAATCAGCCTCTGCGGGGTATGGCTTTTTTTTCTTTCTTTTTTTTGCCCAACAGAAAAATGGCTATCCTGTTTGCAGCACAAACATGCCTTCCTAATCAGCAAGTTAAAACGGGTGAGGGCACGGCACCTGAGGTGCATTGGTCAATTCACCTTTTCATTAAGGAGCACTTTCCAGGAATGGCGGCAAGCCTGACAAGAACACGCACGTCCTTGAATGGGAAACCGATCTGTCGTTTGTCTGAGTGGAGGAAGAGGAGGACGTGCTCACATATAGACATGTCCACTTGCTCCGCTATCGCCTGTGCATCCTTGCTCTCCTCCTCCCTGCGGAACCTCCTTGCGATGTTCCGTAGGAGCAGCGGGTAGCGGGTTAACCTCTGCAACGGCGCCACCAGCAGGTCGCGCAGTTGCAACCTGCGGCACTGGTTGTTGCCCTCGCACCACTGCGTGACAAAACGCAGAGAATGGCAGAAACAATGTAAGAGCCCGGGCGAAGAGGTGATGCGTGACGTCATTGAGAACAAATAGGAAGTAATATGAGTACATCGGCAGAATGTTTGTAGCTTTCCTTTCAAGGTGCTCTCAGAATTAGAATACTTTATTGGGGGGGAATTTGTGAGCTCTGACGCACATGCACAGTGTAAGTGCCCTCGTGTACCTTGACGTAAGACCCAAAGTCCTCTCTGGGCTTGAGGCTGTCCAGATAAAGCAAAGCTGTGGAGTAGTTGAGGCAGTACTTCTGCAAGCAGTGGCATATGCTCTGCCGGAAAGCCTGCCAACAGAGCAATTCCACATCAGCTAGTACACGGCAGATAAACGCATCATAAAAAGCAGACGTGGTTAGCCTCCCATTAAAGAAAGAAAACCACACCAAGTTCACTGGCAAAAGAGACATAAATATGTGAAGATCAGCATTGCAGTATGACTGAATTATGTGAAAATTTTTTTTGGAGAAACAAATCTGGCCTGGCTCACAAACATTGGCACTGTAGCCTTAAATTAAATTGTAACAACAAAACTTAACTGGATGACAAGGAAGCCATGGCCAAGTGGGTTTCCCATGGTGAAGATGTTCACCATGGGAAACCCGGTTCAAGAGCAACCTGCCTGGACACACAGCTGCAGTGTTCTTGAGTAAGACACCGACCAACATGTCAAACTGATTCCCGGGCACTCAAGTTGGCCCCCTACTCAAGTGTTCTCCGATGGCTCAAATTTCATGTACATGACAAACCAAGATGGTTCTTATTTTCTTCTTCTATGAATACTTAATGTCCCTTTTGTCCCTGAGCTGACAACACAAGCGAAGAGTTATTCATGCTGTGAGAGTGCTTTGTTGGGGGTCTGCTGTCTAATGATGTGCTGTTGTGGTTGTAAAGAAAAAATGTATGATGCAGTGCGATTTGTGTTAATCTATGAGAAATTGTTAAATTACCGTATTGGCCCGAATATAAGACGGTGTTTTTTGCATTGAAATGAGACTGAAAAAGTGGGGGTCGTCTTATATTCGGGGTCTAGACACTATACCCATTCACGACGCTAGATGGCGCCAGATATCATTGAAGCGAACGCTGAACTAGGACTCCGAGGCCAAAGTGAACCCGTCACAAAGAATAAAAATTAAAATAGCGGTAGCACGAAGAAAAATAAAAAATAGTCGTAAGAAAGAAAAGAGATGAAAATAATAGAAGAGATAACAGAAAATGGAGAAACGTAACGACAATCTGGAGAAAAGTGGGTCGAAGATCGGCCAGGTTAACCGGCAGCTGAGGAGAAGTTGTGATGTAATTTACATTTCAAAAATCATAAGCCATTCATTTACGAATGTGATTGCACTTTAGTTTACATATTTAGATGGTCAGATATTAAGATTTGAATGAGGCAAAATAACATGCTTTTTATCTCAAATATAGTTATAATCATTTGTTTCAGATGTACTGTAATTATTTTCTGTATAAAAATTAATTTGGTGTTCAAAAAGTCTTTTTTCAAACTTGAGTCTTGGAAAAGAGGGGGTCGTCTTATAATCAGGGCCGTCTTATATTCGGGCCAATACGGTAATAATACCTTTTAGCATAAGGACGAATCTTAGGACGATACAGCTCATCTTATGGATACCATCAGGTTGTGCAAGGTCAATGTAGGGGTGTAGTGACGAATGGTATGTTCTCAAACTGACAACACATGTCTGAAATAATTTGAGCTTGTCTAATTGAAGCTTTCTCCTTACCAGCAGCCTGACGTGTCACGTAATGATTTTTTTTTTTTCACCACAGCTAATTGTTTCCAAGCAAAGCAAGTAACTGCTGGCACGCAGTTCCTCATCCCTCACTTGAATGCTGTGTGGCATTGTTGTCTGGCTGCCACACCGTGTCAACTCATCCAGTGGAAACTAACGCATGTGGCTGATGTATTTGAATAGTTTCTATGACATCAAATGCTTCAGGGAGAGGCCCGTGGGAAGTCATGAGTCACTACAAAGCCTTTCTTTGCTATGTGACTCAATGGGGGCATTTTATTTGTCAAGGTTGAGCTGCACCTACAGCTTGCCTAGTGAAATCAGAATTTGTTTTGGTCCAGCAAAGAGAAAAAAAAAAAAGACATTCTGGAAATGTTGATGTGAAATGTTTGCCTAACGTGTAAGGAGATCTCGAAATGAAGGAGTGACAGTGGACTGGCATCTTACGTTGCTCAACAGCTCCAGCAGAGCGGCTCGGGTACCGTCGGCGATGTCCAACGAGTCCTTGATGACACGCAGCAAGTTGTTCAGGAAACCAAAGCTCACCTGCAATGAAAGACATGGCGTGACTGTCCAGTGACGATGCACTTTATCCACATTACATTGCACAGTACAAAGACATGCCTGCTGTTGTTGCATCAAGGTATCTAATATTTCTTTTTTAAATCACAACCAGCAAATGAGCGGTAAATAAAAGCCCGAGTTTCCATGGCATCCATCCCAGGGTGTCTCACGCGCAACATTGCGAGTTACGGTCGGACGTCTCGACATCTCATGTTCTTTCTGGCGAGTGTTGCAATTATTTTTGACGAACAAAAGCCAAGCAAGAGACTGATAACGTGACGGCTGATGATTTATTGAAGTGATACGTGCAAAGTTATCGGGCCCGTCTGCTGTGTTAGCATTTGAGCTCACCAAGCAAAGCTCACTGAGGTTCGCAAACAGCCTCCAGGCGTCAATGTCAGCCAGGCAGGTTCTCATCTGAAGGTTCGTGAGTGTCGCCAAAAACACCTGAATGCAACAAAAGCGTCCGACGGACAATCGGCTTAGACAGACAACCAAAAGACTTCAGCATCAGGAATTCAGAGGGGAAAATGGAAAGAACAAAGTGGCAGGTGTCGGGTTTTTATTTCGGTTTGGTGTGTTTATTTATGCTCCTGCGTGCGGGAAGAGCCATTGTGTGGTGAAAATCACCTCTTTGAGAACCATGAGCTGATCCAGGAAGTAAACACACTCGCTGGTGAACAGCTCCCAGATGGCCTCTTGTCTTTTAAAGCCCAGGGGGTCAGAGGTGGCGCTCCACTGGGACGACTGGTCCTGCAGGAACTCTGCTACGGAGTAGTCCTGCACAAAAAGTACCGAAAGCTAGCACGGTTCATGCTGAGAAATTAGTTTCAAGATCGGAGTGACAGAATGGCAAGAAAGCGCTTTGGTGTAAAACATGGATCGCATTCTGTGATGTTTTTCCCACCGTGGGGATCCACTCAAGCGTGCGCAGTGCGTAGTGATATTTATACGCTGCAGGGTTACTGCCAAGAAAAGCAGGTTCTTGCACAAACTTGTTATTTCAGAGTAGCAGGTTCCACACTGATTCTATTTGGATTAGAAATCTGGATGTGTTATCCTCTCAATGTGAATAATGCATCGAGTGAAACAAAAAAAAAAAAAACAGTGTGTTTTATGTAACAGTGAAGACATATTTACACAACAAATAGCACGGTGCTTCGGCTGCTGCTGACAGAGGCCATTTCTCACCTTATATTTCTGAAGGTCACAGTTCCGCCAGTCCTGGATTTGGACTGTTGAGAGATATCCTTCAATATCCGACACCGACGTGCCTGTTTGGGACTTCCCTTTTGTCTGAAAATTAAAAAGGCAGAATTTAAAAAAAAAGTGTGATTGTGTGCGTGTTTCTTTTTGAGTGTGTGTGTGTGTGTGTGTGTGTGTGTGTGTGTGTGTGTGTGTGTGTGTGTGTGTGTGTGTGTGTGTGTGTGTGTGTGTGTGTGTGTGTGTTAACCAAAGCAAAAATGCAGTAGCGTGCGGCTGTGCGCATTCAGGCCCAGTCTTGCATAATCAAAAAATTAAACGAATCAATTTGGCTCAACTTCTACACTGGGCATTTCCCCCAATTGCAAACTCTGCGAGAGGAAAAAGGGATGAGGAACCATATTAATCTGCTTTGTTAAATGGGTCAGGGAACAATGTTGAAACCGCAACAAACACACACGCACACATCAAAAGAAGCCGTGAACACCACAGCTGCTAAACCACAAATAAGACTTACTGTGCTTCGCCTTGAAAAAGGCCACTTTGACTTCTTTGTGTCTGCAAAAACACACAAAAGAGGGAAATGAATGTGAAACAAAACAATGTGCTGGCAAACTAGTTACAAATGAGTTGGCCGATGTGAGAGAGCTCCTTGGTTTGATGGGATTGAAAGGTGACGAGCTAAAAATGCTTTACAAATCATGACTCAAATACATCTGGGGACACTTTTAGCAGCACGCACCTCTGTTGTCTAAATGCTAAAGTCGACAGCTGCGATGATTGAGTGATGATCTTAACTGGCAGATTAAGATGAGAGATATGTGGACTGACATGTTGTAATGAAGCATATAAGTGAAAGCTATCTTTGGTATTCTGGCCAGATGGTGTGACAAAGTACAGTACAATTTTTATTTTATTTTTTTAATATACATACCAGAAAAGTTGTTTAGTATGTCAGCTGCGCCATTGGATACAAACAGATCTCCGGGTGAAACATCCAAGCCAGGTAAACTGACCACGACGGAGCTCCGCCTCCTTTCCTCCAGCCTGAAGTAGACAGAAAAACTACCAGTAAATGAAGAATGAATTGTCTCATAACTCAATAACGTAATGACACAAAAAAATGATTCATGCCTTTGGATTCGTTTTTGTAACATTTATATAAGCAATGGCGCTTTGATAGAGACAATACTTCCTGTACGTCAGGAGGAAATAACTAAATTCCATGTTATCATTCTTTTTGAAATGCCAGTGAAACGCCATCTGCGCTGCGCAGCAAATTGGCCATTTACAACACATGCGGTGGGGCAAAAATAAACACCAAATTGTATGTTTCTGGCCTTTTGACAGTGCCAACCTTGTCAAAGTTTCACTCCATTTGTGCCAAAAGAGACACACAACGATTGTGGAGCACTTCTCATCCTCTTGTTCCCTTTTCAGCTAGCTACCAAGGCATGTGAGGGGGTGGAGGGGAGGGAGAGAACACCCCCCCCCCACCACACACACACACACAGGTGTAGCAACAAAGCTCATGGTGTTACTGCTGCTGTAGTTAAGGGAGAGATAACCCTGAGCATAGAACAACTCAAGTCATTGAGTCGTGCTGTGCAGTAAACGCCACTCACACATACAGTAAGATCAACAGGCTGGGTGTGGTATGGTATTTTTTTTTTTTTTTAACATTTCTTACATTTATAGTTGCAACTTGCAAAACATAAAATGTGTTTTTTATTGTCCCACTGGAAAGTATGTTAAGGCACCTAAAGGGTGATGCTGATTGCCGGTCAATCACAGGAAGGTGCCACTACACGAGCAATAACTGACTACTCTGTCCTTCAATCTATCTACACAGCAAGCGGAGAGGCTGGTTCTGAAGTAAAGGTTCTTCTTGCAGCAGCGTGCCATGTCGTGACAGCTGGCCAGTAACACTTGACAGCTCTTGTGGTTTCACTTCCGAACACCGATAAAAATGTTCCGGTCATCAGAACTGATGAAAGCAGACCATTGTTTCAAGTATGCTGTCAACATTCTTCATTAAAGCGACTTCACTGAACGTCAAACCCATAGCAAAGCTCCACTTAGACACTGTAGTTCAGGGGTGGCCAACCTGCGGCTCGCGAGCCGCATCCGGCTCTTTGACTGGTTCAATGCGGCTCCCGGGCTCTCACACGACAAGCGTCGAAAACGCCTCGGCAGCGGCGATGCCATTCAAACAAGGTGCCAACTTCACAGAACGTACTCCGTCAGCCTATCATCAATCCCGTTACTTGATTGACATAGAAGGCAACCAATCAGATAACTGCATCATCACTCATGCGCAAACAACGGCGCTAAGTCCTAAGCTAGTCAGCGAATTACCTCTGATTTTAAGGCAGGGGTGCCCAATACGTCGATCAGAATCGACCGGGAGCCAGCGAACTGGTCCCAAGTCGACCGCAAGGGGTGGGAGGAGGAAATGCGTGGGGAAAAAAAAGATTTGTTTGTTTGTATCTTGAGTTTTCATTCATTTTCGGCCCGTTCCGACTGTTGCTCATCGTGGTGTGCGTGCATATGTGCGCGAGTGCACTGGTGGGCACCCGCGTGAGTGCGCGCGGGCGTGTATGTGTGTGTGTGTGTGTGTGTGTACGTGTGTGCATATATGCTTGCATGTGCGCGATCGGGTCGTTCGTGAGAAGTTGGTCACTTCAAAAGTAGATCTTTGGCCAAAAAAGTGTGTGTGTCTGCATTGGTGTGTGTGTGTGTGTGTGTGTGTGTGTGCGCGCGCACGCGCGTGCGCGAGGAAGGTTATGATGTAGCTCTTTGCAGTAACTCAGTAAAAAAAATGTCTCTTCGTCTCTGACTGGTTGGCTATCCCTGCTCTTTGTGGATAGATCATGCAACCGGAAGCTGGTTAGCGTTTGGGCGGCACAAGACCAACCCCAGATAAGGGCTGAGATTTGGATGGAGGTTCTCTACAAATAGTGTTTTGAAACTTGGGTCTTCCTGCATGTTGCGCCTCCCAATATATACAGTACATCACACAGGTGGCAATAAAAGGCTTGTTCTTGCCTTCGTTGTCTGAAACCCAGCACTAAATTATCTTCAGTTCATGGTGCCACCGCAAAAAATAAAAGAAACGAAACATCTCCGTTTCATATCCAAATAAACAAACATGCCATTCCCATTCCAAATTCTACATTCCCAAAGATTTCACAAACCAAAATTCACATATTTTGCACCACTAAACCTCCCTCACCCCCTCCCCAAATCTTCATTAATTCCCAATGACCAGTGGGAAAAAATTGAATCTTTCCCGTTGCAAATTATACTGTTCATCATTCCAAATCTTTCCATACTTTTTTTGGTCACCATTTCAGCCTTCACACCCAATTTCTACAGGAATTGCATTTTCTAATTGATACTAAATGTACTTGCTGCAGTTATCAAGGCTTCCTTCATTGTCCTCATACACCTCTCAACAAGTCTGCCAAAATTGCAGCAAATTGCTCTGGCAGCCTCTCTCGTGCTCTGGCAGCCTCTCTCGTATTAGAAACACGTTCTGATGTCAGGTCACCGCCGCCACTCTCGAAAATAATATTTTTTAATTTGACATGACTTGCTGTCAGATGCAGACGCCCTTCAGCCGCGCAACACCGCCCAGCAACATTCCATTCCGTGGTCCTCACCCCTCACTACATACACAATGAATAGGCCAAGTTCAGTGAAAGGGGTTATAAGAGTCGCATGAAACTGGGCGAAGAGCGGATTGTGTCTTGCGAGCTGTGGGTTGGCCAGTCCTGCACTAATCAAACCTCCATATCCTTTACCCATGACTCCAAACCTTCGCCAAGTCGTCAAGTTTGCAGACGTCAGAGCTGTGATGGTAGTGGCACATGTGGAGATAATGGCTCAGGTTCCTTGAACTGGAAAGGCCACTGGAAAGGCACTTAAAAGGGGAAGTCAACCCAAAAAATTTACTTTACAATAATAAGTCAAGATGGCACCCCAGTAGGCAGCTGTCAGCAAGTGCTCTCATGAGCCTTGCTTTTTTTGTTGTTTTTGTGTTTGTTTTGTCACTTTGTGTTTGTTGTTACGTCGTGTGGACCTGATGTGGACTTTTTTCAGCATTTTTTGGCCACGACATTCATCGAGGAGGAGACTCTGTGCTTGGTGGTTGCGCCTTCTCGGCAGCATGGGTATACCAGCACTGTTTTTGACTGGGAGGAATGTCGGCGCCATTTGACGGTCGTTGCTGGACAGTCCCGGGGCGCTTGTGTCTTGCGTCTGTAATGGGCAGCATTTTTCACAGCCCCACTTTGTTCAGCGGAGAGACGGTCTGCGGCTGGATGGATGTAAGGCTTGAGGAGCCGACGATGAGAAGTAAGGAGCGTTAGCGCGGAGCGCCGATGCAGATGTGGAACTGGGATTCGCGGCTTGGAATTGAAGCGGATTTACATGGGACAGGAGATGCGAACTAATCTCTTTTCGTCAATGGATGCTACAGCTTTGTGTTTGCTTTCAAAACTTAGCTTGTAGCAGATGTGTGCACATTTTCAGCATGACGTCTCTGATCCACTGGTCAAAGGACACTTTGATCCTCTCCTCTTTCATCTATAACTGCTTCAGACAACAAAGTGTATGCAGAAAAGTGGTGAAGATTGCATGACTGTCTGTG
>CAAKHF010024197.1:2049-14826 GCA_901007745.1 Hippocampus kuda | reverse complement strand
AAAAAAAAGGGAGGGGGAAGGAGTGGGGGGGGGGGGGGTTGCTAGAGGACTGGAAACATTTTTTTGGCTTTTCTTTTTTTTTTCTTTTTTTTTTTTTTAAGTCATATCAGTCCACACTCTCTTTGGCCTGGTGATGTGTTCAAGTACACACAGGAACCAAGCGAAAGGGTCCACTTAGTGTTGGCACACCATTTAACCACTTGCTAAAAAGTCACTTGACAGAAATAAGCGTTCAAACCTGTGTTATCATCTTTTCTAGTTGAACAGCATGTCAGTGGATAATACATGCACAAAAAAAAAAAAAAAAAGCATTTCACAATCAGCTCAATTGCTTTTGATGAAACTCCACCGAAGCATTTCATTTTGGTCGCAATTTTGCTTGTCAATTTTGGCCAAACTAAGAGGGTACGAATAAATTGAATAGAGGGCTAAGAAATGAAACGGTGGTGTTGGATGACGGTAAGGATACACAAGGGGGAGGAAGAATGTGGCTCAAAGATGCAGTGCAGGATTTCATGAATGTGGCACAGAAGAGTTTGAGTGAGAGTTTCGAGTATATCCTGGAAATGTAACTCTGCAGTGGGAGGAATACATTTTTAGCGCCAAGGTTAATCATAGTTCTCTTCACTACAGGTATTACTGGGGAAAAAAAACGGTATTGCAGTATGACTGTGAGCGTGGGGAATGTACGAGTGTTGGAGAAAATCATCCAATAGCAAATTACTGAAGAGGAGCTCCACTTCACTGAGATGTGAATGTTACATGCAGTCACTTTACTATCATTACAAGTCTGTGGTTAGTCTCAATGGTCACTGACCAGTGCGTCAGAAAAACTCCAGGACACAAAAGATATACAGTGGGGCCTTGAGATAAGAGTTGAATTTGTTCCGTTGCCATGCTTATCTCAAATCAACTCTCCCCAACGAAATGAATGGAAATGCCATTTATACTTTACAGCCTACCAAGAAAACAACCATTTTAGTTTTTTTAATAAGGAAACTAGCCCTCTTTAATATTATACCTCATTGAAAAAATATATAGTAATGTCGTTATAGGATGCAAAGAACAGTTTTGCCACATTTCTTGCTTCAATTCAATGGATATTGTGCTGCTCCTTTTGCAACTAGGCCACCAGGGGGCGGTATGAGATGAGCTCAGTGCAGCAAAGGCGTCTCAGAGTTTTGCTTGCAAATTAAAGCTAAAAGTCGTCTGAGCGAAAGTTGGGTCACTGGTGTCCCAAGGTGCTCACTTGTTTGTAACTCCAGTCCTGGAACTTTTCTGACACAACTTGTACAAAGAACTATATGCAATTCGTAATTTTGAGTTTTTTTTTTAAACACCTTTCTTTTTATGAATGTCTTTATTAATATGGATTCGCAGATTGTTTCACAAAAGTCACCTTGCAGTCTTTAAGCACACGTTTTACACGAATGAACAAGCAAACCTTTTGTGAAAAGTGCATACTGTTGCACGGTCGAACATTCTGTATGCAAGTTCTGTTCTTTTTTTATGGTATAACCTAAAGGTACATTCCAGGAGTCCCTTTTTTTAAGACTTCTATTGCTCACCGAAACCAGTGTATGAAGGAAAAATAATATTTTTATGAAGTATATTGTTTGTAAAATCCATGAAAACAAATATAACTTTTTGTCATTTTTGTAATGGTCACATTTTATATTACAGCATGTATATAACATTTTTTGCATTAAAAATGTTTTCAACAAAACATGAGCTCTGATGTCTTTACATAAAGTTGTCTGTGCTTTTTATACATTCTAACCTCTCCTCTGCGCATCTGTTAAGGTTAATTACGTGTGAGTCGAGAGAAGTGATTTTCCTCCACCCTTGCATATTCTACAAGGTGAGTCCAATTTTAGTCCGTTAAGCGGCTGATAAGTTGTCTCTTTGTAAAGAGCGATAGATGCCGGGGCACCAAATTAATATGCAGCTAATTATCAATTAGAAAAAAAAAGTATATCTGGTGCTTTGATTGCAGCTCAAAGTTTAGAGCTTTTCTGGCATGTTCCCACCACCATGCTGGGTCATGTGCCTCCTTTTAATAAGCATTTTGCCACAGCTTCCCGTGTTATCAGTCGCGAAAGGAGCAGGACTTGGACAGCAATCAGTGAAGTTAGTCGTAATGAGACACAGAGGCCCAGGGAATTTTTTTTATCAGTCAAGACCTTAATTAGCATATCCCACACCCTTTGACCAATGGGGACAGAAAGTAAAAGACATTAAATTCGCCTCAGTCACTGCCACTTGATTTTGCAGAACTGTAAATTGTGTGCAACTAAAACATTGATTATAATGGATGGTAATTATGTCCTCATGTCAGTGTTAAAACATGACAAAAGTTAGTAGTTGAGCAGATTTATGGCTGTGTTTTGAGTGTTTGGATCAAACTTGCCTGTGAAAATTAAAATGACAGCTTCATTGCTTGTTGACGACATTTTGGTTCGTAGCTGGATGACTTTGTGGGAAAACTCAATGGCCCTTTGCATGTGTGTTACTTGATCTTCCATTTTAAAAGACGCTCTGCCAAATGAAACGTAATATTACAAGCTGGCCTATGGGGACCCAAGCTGCTACAGGATGTGGTAGCATGGGTGCAATGTTCCAAATTAACAGGTTGTCATTTTGCCTGGGAATTATTCTCCAAAGAAATATACCAGCGGAACATAGTGCAACCAGAATAAAATCAAGCAAACAAAGTTAGTAATATTCTGGTGCTTTGTGATATGAGTTTAATTCATTCTGTGACCACGCTTGTAACGCAAAACACTGAAATGAATGGAAATGCCAATTATCCGTTCCGGCCTCCCACCAAACATCACAATCATGTTTGCAATGTGTTTTTTTTTTTTTTTTTTTGGGAGGGTGGGGGCGGGGTGACAAAGTAATAAAGAAACTACACAGCAAATATTGGAATTTTGAAATGACTGAGTTAAATGTTTGCAAGTTGATGTTAACTCTCTGGCAGCCTCATGATGCAGAGGTGCAGGTTTCTTCCTGCGCTTGCGTGGGTTTTCTCCGGGTACTCCGGTTTCCTCCCACATGCCAAAAACATGCATGGCAGGCTGATTGAACACTCTAAATTGTCCCAACCTGTGATTGTGAACGCGAATGTTTGTTCATCTATGTGTGCCCTGTGATTGGCTGGGGACCAGTTCAGGGTATACCCTGCTTACTGCCCGAACAAATCTTGGATTGGCTCCAGCACGCCTGCGACCCTCATGAGGAAAAGTGGATTCGAAAATGGATGGATTTTAATTTTTGTCGTGTCATTTTAGTATTTGCAGAGTTAAATGGTGTCCAGAGCCGGTGTTAGTGTACAAAGTTGATCACCTAATGTTAAACTCTCAAGAGATGTAATTAAGCTCCACCATCGCACCTGTGCTTCTCCAGTTGGAGGGAGACGAGTCACCACCATTTTCCTCCCCCCTCGCTTATCACTGGGAAACACTGACATTAAAAACAAAAGATGTTTAGGCCCATGAAGTCATTTCCACTCACTGAAGAGACTGCAGAGCAAAAACGGGAGTGTTAAAGTTCAGTCTTTTCAACTGTGGCCGCGTTAAGCAAATTCTGATTCAAACAGCATCTAGTCTTGTGGTTGATTGGAGCAGTGACGAGTCACTGTGCAGAAAGGTAATCTGTGCTCCGCCCAGTGCACCCACACCTGCTGTACATTTCTCTTAATTTTGGAAAAGAGAATCCTGCCACACAATTCGACAAGGGAAGTCTGACTTTGGACTTTGTAAAATAACTTTCCAAACAAAATGCTGTGAGTATACAGTGATTTTCAAATGCTTGGCATTTTTATTTCTGTTTAGTATGTAAGCAATAAACATCTTGCATTTTCGGATAACACTTGTGACTTATCCCTTGCAGACTTCGGTCAAGAAATGGCATCTACAGACAGACCGAAGCCCACAAAATTGGTGTTTGTTGGAGTTGACAACTGGTCGTGGTCTTTCAAAAAGGTAATTATTTTCATGACTTTCTTAGTTACAAGTGTTAAATTTAAAAAATAAAGTGAATAATGAAGGGCAAGCCCATCTTAGACTAGCCATTAACGAATTTACTGCTCACCTCGTTTTGTTTTCAATAATCCATTCGTTTCGCGACATCAACTGGTTAACTCGACAAATGTGTTTTTTGTATGCATTTGACGAACAAGGGTCCGATGCAGTTATTCTCAAAGAAAGTATCAGGCTGAGCAAGGATTGTAATTATTTGCAATCACCAGCAGTTGTTAAGCACCGTTTATCAGATCATAACCGGTGCAGTTTTTATGATAGAATAACCTCACAGAGGAGTTAACGTGCCTAACCAGGGGCAAATTTAAATTTTTGTCTTAAAACTAAGACAAATTTAAAAATTGTGTTGAAGGCATTTCCCCATGATGTGTTAGCATTAAGCTAAAGGACTCAAAGGCAAAGTTATGTGGTGGCTTCAAAAGCATTTATAGTTTTGTTTGGCCTGTCTGTAAACTTCAAAAGGGAATGCCGTTAAGGAGCTTAATGACACTTTCAAAGATTTAATCTTAATTTCATACCGCTAACAGTCAGAGACTGTTACACCCACGTTGCAAGACGGAGAGATACCGCCGCTCGTTCCTACCGACTGCTGTCAGGCTGCTGAATAAAAAATGAATAAAACAAATAATAAATTTATTTAAATAATATGACAAAAAAAAAACTGTGAATTTGAATAGTACGGGGACTATTGTATTGTATTGTATAATGTTGCACTTAATTGAACTTATTGACCTTACCCATGTTTGTATTTACATTGCACTTAATTGAACTGTGTTTTTTTTTTTCTCTCTTGAACTTTTTCTCTTCTTTCTACCTACAATCTTGCTGCTGAAGGCTGTAAATTTCCCCAGTGTGGGACAAATAAAGGATTATCTTATCTTATCTTATCTTATCTTAACAATTTATTTATCAACCTCCCCCACCCTCAACAAATTGTACACAGTGCCAACATTTTCACACACACACATAAAGGATTATCTTATCTTATCTTATCTTATCTTATCTAACAATTTATTTATCAACCTCCCCCACCCTCAACAAATTGTACACAGTGCCAACATTTTCACACACACACACACACACACACACCTCGACCTGTCATGTAATGCGAATAGAAGTGAGCGGAAATTATCTGTAGGGACAGTAACTGTTCGGATTCGCTGACTGCGGCCTTCCAAAGCCTGAAAATGCATCATTGAACTACTGACGGACTCCATGAAGTAGCCACTGACAGACTGACTTGCGATGTAATTGCTCTATCCCTAGCAGGATTGGCATGCTTCAATTATTCATTTCATTTAATAAGCTTAGTAGACAGGGAAATGTGTATTTCCCTTACTGTATGTCTGCCAGTGTATGGATGAGTCTACTTGGCGGGGTTTTGTTTCAAAGTAGCTATTAATAGCAGCTTGACAACCGGTGTTTTGTCCCTTTTGTGACTACTGATTGTGATTGTAAACACTGTGTTTGAAGGCTGCTAGCCCAGCCTCAAATCCTCAATTACTGCTGAAATGACTTTGACTGCCAAGAAGTGACAGTGCTTTTTCAAAAAGAAAAAAAATAAATAAATCTCTTTTTTGGGGCGGCATCGAAGTTCTGTTGACAGTCTCGGCTGTGTGTTTAAATTAATCACAATGGTGCACTCCGTACTGAAGAAAACCTGTTACCATTGGGTCCTTGTGGATATTTATTTCAGTAGTTGTTGATGCGAGTGGCATTAAAGTATTTTAAAATGGTACTTCAATGACCCAGTCAATAAAATACAAATCCTATATAAAGTTATTGTTGACCTGCACTGTTGGATTCTCTTTTCTCTGTGTCGGTCCCCTCTCAAATCTCCTTCTGCCCAGTGACGTTTTCAAAAAATATTCATCCGAGTACAAACTGCAACATTAGAGTCTATCAAATCTCTTGTTGATAGAAAAACCTCCTATGTGATGCGGTAGATAGCTCAGGCAAACACCAAGGATTTTAGAGATAAAGAGTGGGTTGGTGAATATGTGAGCCAACTTTTTCTGACTTTTTAAAACAGCCTTTTGCAAGGGTCGAGAAGAGAACCAAACCTGATGAGCATTTGGTTGTGGCGGAGTAGAGAGGAATCCTCAGATACTTCCCGTCTGTCCTGAGAAGACTTCAGAAGGCGCGAGGCACTGTGCCAAGTGTGACAGCAAAGGAAGGGAAGTTATCCAGTGGTGTGGTAGGATAATAGTATTCAGCCCGCAACAGCTGCCCGCCCCAGGAGGGGGTCTGTTTTGGGGAGTTCCACACATAGCAACTTCTTCTTTTTCAGTTTTTGGCTGTTGCACTGAAGATGAAACCCAGAAGACAGATGAGCCAAAGCGTTCAACAATTAAATTCTTTCCAAAAAGAGGAGGTGAAGCATTTCTCTTGGGATGCCACGTAAAGTAAAAACGTGCTTTAAGAAAAGTTTCTTTTTACTGAAGCAGGAGGAGGTTTTGGAGCAGGAATATAATTAACAGGCTTAAAAAAAAGACCCGCAACTGACATGATAGTTTTAAAAGTGACAGAGCAGTAACAAAGTCCAGAAATATGTGGGACCATGGGCCATGATTTGGCTGGCTCACAGGGAAAAATTACTTTGGGAGAAAAAAAAAAATCCCAAATTGTTGCTGTGCCTGGTGAAGATGTCGTATTGCATTAGTGTTGTTTGAGCAATGGAAAACGATGAACTCAGTCTTTCCCATTCAAAGTCATCAATCTCAAATTGGAACCTGCTTGCCTCGTGTTTTGCTCACATATTTGTGTTGAGTTGCACTGTGTTCTGAGGAGAATGATAAACTCGAATCTCGCTACAGCAACAAGCCAAAGAAATGTAGTACTGAAAAAGACAAGAAACATCGTCCAAAACCACATTCTGGAATTTTGGCCTGTTTTACTGCCACTTCTCTTCCCTGTTTTTTTTTTTCTCCTCTTGAGATTTTTTCTCTTGTTTGAGGCTGGGGAGACTAGACTTAGGGATATTGTTAATGTTTGTAAGTTGTGCCCTTGTATGATTTAGAGCTATATGAATCAACCAGGATTTTGGAACCATTTACATTGTAAATGCCACAAAATCGGGACCATATTGGAGCAGCATATTATATATATATATAACATGAATACTGTGAAGTTGTAATTGGGACCTTAACAAGAAAATGCAAAAAGGCAGTTTTTGTAAAGCCTCTGAGAATACACAGCTCTCAAAAAGCAAAGTAGTTGCCAGGTTTGACAGTGATCTGACTAAGACCAAATAAAACTAATTATACTGAGACACAAAGATGACACGTGTGGGTGGCACGCAATGGCTGGCTGGGAACTTGGTGAGACGCCAAAGGATCAGTTACGTGCTTTTATTTGTTTTTGTTTAATCTTCTACCATTAGTTTTCTGTAAAAAGGTGTTCAATTAACTCTGAAGCTTTAATAGAATGTTTTTAATGCTTTTTGTGGCAGAACAGGAAGTGATAAACATCACTGGCAAAGCGAAGTGTTGATTGCAGGAAATTCGCGTGCGTGCGTGTGTGTGTGCGCGCGCACGCGCCATACCAAATCCTCACATCCTGACTTGGTCATGTGTATTAAGAGCACCCGGTACATCATGTACTGTAAGTGTGTGTAAAAAATCCCATTTCCTCTTGCTGCTGTGCACTGTATCGGCTTGTTTAAACTCCAGTGGCAGCTGCTTCCCCCTTTCCTGCCCCACACACACACACACACACACAGGCCAGGTCAACTGTAACCATCCGGCGTCTTGCTCATTTAAAAAAAAAAAATATCGCTTGTCTCTCTCAGACAGGGTCTGTGAGTCATCTTATAATGTTGGGTGGCTGGAAGTCTCTCGGGTCAGTGGCACCTTGGTCTTGAGTGTTTTAAATAGAACATACTGGATACTTTTCTGAACACCAATCGCAAGGTTTTTAAGATCAAGTTCATGGTATCTGTTTGACATTGGACAGGAGACATAGCAGTTATAGCGTAGGTCATCAAGTGTATTTTTTTTTCCAGTGTTGATTCGTCACAATGTTCCATCTAGCCACTCGTGATGTCGTGATCAATTCAGCTGACTTCCATGCAGGTTAAGTTCCGACTCATTGACGCTGACAATGTGGGAGTGAATGGTTTGTTGCGGTATGTGCCCTGTAATCTAACCGGTGACCACTCTTGAGTGTTCATTTAAAAAAATAAAAATAAAAATTTGAGCTCCATTTGCTCAATTTTATTTTGTCAAATGGTTGCCCGAAATAAAATCATTTGCATCCAAATATATTTTTGAAGTAGACTATACATCATCTTAAAAAATTTATCTGGAGACGGATTATATTTTGTGGGACCGCTTGAGGGGAAAAAAAAAGTAAATTCAGCCACCATTTTTTTCAGTGCATTCTGGCTTTCGCCCTAAAGTTGCATGGGATACGCTCCAGCTCCCCGCAACCCTGAACAGGATAAGCAGGAGGCAAAGGCCAGTATCAGATTCTGACGGTATATGAGGAAATATCTGTCAATTTCACAGTCTCACGGTATTGCAATTGCAGCTCTAAAATGTATTTTCAAATGTTGCGATAAAAACCCTTCCATTCAACACAACCAATTTTATTTTTAAACAGCATAGATTTTTTTTTTTACTGTAGTGTAAAAAGAAAAACTAACTGTTCTATTCAAATTCAAAATGTAGCTCAACAGTACCTCGCTTTATGATATAACGTCACAGCGCAGATGAGCTAATGTTAGCTATGCCAGTTAGCCGTGTTATCTGCCTAAATAGCAAGCCTATTATATTGATCAGTTCTAGGTGTGATAACTTGTAGCTGGTCGCAAACACCATTTTGGGACAGTATTATATCGATGGATTAACATTACACTGAATTAGATGGGTGGCGCTTTTTTAAATGTGAAAATTTACCTCCACCAAATGTGAAAGCCCAACTCTGCTTTACCTTAAAAACTACACAACCAATTTCCACCAAACCTTGTGGCGCACCCATGGAGAACAGAGCTAGTCTTGCTCTTCACTCCACCGAGAGCCATTCTACTTTTCAAACTTGTGATAGTGAAGGGATACAAAGAAGTCAGCCAGACTTGAGAGCAGCCCCTCCAAAACCCTCGAGCTTCCAGATGGCCAGTCCAGCGCGGGGCCACTGCTGATTCCTAAGCTGATCTTCTCACGGCAAGTGCCATGAGATGGCAAAGTGGGGGACGGATTCTTTGCTAAAATCCATTTGATCCCCTGGAAAGCTTGACAAGCAAGACGGGAAGAGAGTATAGAGCTGGGACTGTATCAGGTCAGAACCTACCACATGGCCACCCGTTGCTCGCTATTTTTTTTTCCTTTTCCTTTTGCAGAAGCTTGCTTTCTTCATCTGCATTTATCGATGTGCATCCATCCACATTTTTAACACAATGCTTCATTTTTAATAGATGTGGGTCAAACAGTCGCAGTTCAGTTCAAATGTATGGCCGTCAAGGCGTTTGGATGGGTCTGTTACATCATGCCTGTTTTGCAGCCATGCGACCAATGCTTGGATTGCTGTCCAAGAAACGAGCGAGTGCAGGATGAAAAGAAGCCTTAAATATGGATAAAGCAGTCAAAAAGAATAACAAGTGACTGGAAGAGGATTAGCTGGTGTTTTGGACATGGCCACCTCGATTGCTTCCAAGACGTGCGACTCTCTTGATTTTCAGGGGAGACGTTTTTATTCCCTAAAATATACATTATTCATCAATGAATGTCGTAACAATTTCATCATTGGTCATATTTTGACGGAGACATTTGCATCCACGTTGGTTTCTGTAAACAACAAATTCTGCTCCATTATTGATGCGTTTTCCCCGTTCATTGTTTTTAGGACTTCATTTGTCTCCACAGACTTCATGTACTTTTCCAATGATGGCCATTCATAAAAACAAACTTTTGCGAGGCCAATTGTCTTCAATAAATTTGACTCAATGCAGACACCCCAAATAACACGCTTAACCTTTCCTACAGTTCGCAAATTGCTCAAGTAAAATGAGGTGAATGCTAATGGATGTCATTATTGACAGATCAGCCTTGCATGCTCACAATTTGTCAATTACTGTAAAGCTGAAGAGACACTTCTGATATTCCAATACGGCACATGGAAAAGGTCAATTAAAACATGACTTCACCTCAGCCAACATGAAAGGAGTAACTCCAGCTTTTTCTTGTTTTTTGAAAGGGTGGTAGGAAGAAAAGGAGAATACATCCAACTGAAGTTAACAGCAGGTTGGCTGACACACTTTCTAAGCAATTTGAACAAGGCCATGTTGATGATTGAGAAGAGGAGTTGGTGCTCTAAAGCTTGGGTGATCAATCAACCTACTGTGCATGTTTCTGAAATGTGGGAAGAAACCGGAGTACCCGGAGAAAACCCACGCTGGCAACATGCAAACTCCACAAAGTTAGGCCATTCGAAATTTGGACCTCTGTACTGTGAGTTGTACGTGCTAACCAGGAGGCCACTGTGCCGTCCAAGAGGGAGATTGGGAACAAAAAATGCTTGCAGTACCTCAACATTTTTAAAGCGAAGACAATTTGCAATTTTGGTATTTTAGCAAGAAATACTGTATGCACATAATTTGCTTTCACGGGCCGTATAAAATGATATGGCGAGCCAGATCTTGATCTCGTACCTCGAGTTTGACACCCGTGCCTGAAGTCATTGGTTCTCTTATTTTAAAAATGAACCAAAAAATGACTCTCAAAGTACAACACTTTAGAAAGCTACTTTTTTTTAAGCAATGTCATATCTCACAAATATCATCTGTAGGTTTAATGACGCTAGCAATTTGAAGCGTATCCGTTTGACAAGTGAAGGGGTCCAAGAGAGGCATTCTTACAACTTGGAGAGGCGAACATCATTCGTCTTAAACGAGGTTATCAGTTTGTTGACAGACATAACAACATAATCGCTGTGTGTGTGTGTGTGCTTTTGTCTTAAGAGATTTTTCATGAAATTTGGGCATAAACTGCTTAAGTCTTGTTGCCTGAGCCACAGCACGTTTGAAGCAGGCTTCTGCTGTTGGCTGCCACTTTTTTTTTTTTTAAACACCAAAAAAGTGAACTGATGGAAGTAGCCTAATCCCTTTAGCCCGAGAGCATTCCACATCGATTTGGCTCTAAAAAGGCCCCTTCAGAATAATCTTTGGTATGCATACGCTCGGTCAGTCCGTCCATGTGTATGTCGGTGCGCCCATCCGCCTACTACAGTATCTGGATATACGCTACATCCATCTGGTGCTCATTAAGCAGTCGATAGTATTGAAATCAAGATGGTCTGATGACAACAAACATCTTTTTGTTACTGGCTTCTTCATGTGAAAACATTTTTAAAAAATCCAAGTCTGAAAGTCTGTGTGATTTTTCATTTCAAGCTCAGTGGCACTACACTGAAAAGGTGCTGCTGTGTGGAGATGCACGCACACACCCGCACACGTCATTGTAGCAGTTAGACATAATCCAGAGATGGAGAGACAGCAGGACATAAACAAGCCCGACAGGTCTGCCTAACACAAGCTTGCTTGAGTTAAAGCGAAATGTATTTTCCATCCATATGTCACAATTGTCACTCTTATTTTCATCGCAGCTAGTGTACACACGACAAAGAGATTTTGTGCAGACACAACTCCGTATTAGTGAGGCGCTGATGAGATTTATTCAAATTTCACCTCGGAAATAATAGTAGGAAAAGAACATTTTGTCTTCTTCTGTACGGGGAAATATAAAACTTTATTACCTGTCCATAGATTTAACAGATCAGTAACTTTTTAATCTCACTACAAATTGTGAGGGTGAAAGATTTTACCCTCCCCCCCGCAACAGATCAGTGAAGCATCTCCCTCATTTTGAACATCCTAGCATTTATCCTCTCTGCCTGTTGGCTGCCTTTATGGGGATGGGAAAAGCTGTTCCATGTGTCTAATTATACAAGCTTATTTTTCATGCACACTCACATTTTGGGCGACGGTGCAGTGATGTGTATTTAATGGATCTTTTCAATAGGAGATCTGCTTCGCGGTGTGCCATAAAGCCCACACTCGCACATACACGTACTGTATACATGTGCATCCCATGAGAGCTGAGCTGTTATCCAGACACTCTGACGTAGACATTTTGCCTCGCTAAGACACACAAACAGTGCAAGTTCATTTCGATAGAACACACCCACAGCAAAACATAAAGCGTGAGAAATGATTTTCACCTGGCGTGGATCGAGTTTCATCCCCTCCGTCGTGGGAGTTTGGTCAGTGAGGTACATGCATCTTGACGATGAAGCCACATTTAAGCATCTTTTACTCCTTTTCGATCAAAAGCCGGATTATTGGGTTTTTCTGTAGGAGTATCCTGAGTAAGAGTTTCCCGTTTTAGACGAAAAAAATCTAAGGGCCCATCGTTAACAAAACGGCAACAAATGATGTAAAAAAATGTCACCAAATGGATTCAGTATCCAGCTCCGGGCTCCCTGTGTGGAGTTTGCATGTTCTCCCCGGGCCTGCGTGGGTTTTCTCCGGGTACTTCAGTTTCCTCCCACATTCCAAAAACATGCATGGCAGGTTGATTGGACACTCTAAAATGTCCCTAGGTGTGAATGTGAGCGTGGATGGTTGTTCGTCTCTGTGTGTCCTGCGATTGGCTGGCAACCGGTTCAGGGTGTCCCCCGCCTACTGCCGGAAGGCGGCTGGGATAGGCTCCGGCACACACCCCCCGCGAAAATGGATGGA
>CAAKHF010024196.1:2503-17970 GCA_901007745.1 Hippocampus kuda | reverse complement strand
TGTCTCAGTTTGGGTGCGTGTCGCCACTGACAGGCGCTGTTGAGTGATGTTTGTCTCTGTGCAAGTCTGCAGATGATCTTTTTTTTTTAATACGTTGCTCTTTATAAACCTTTACCTTGTGTGGGTTTATTGAACAGAGTGAAGGGCTTCTAAAAGGCGATGTGGTGTGCTGTTAAAAATCATATTAGAGCGAGCCATTTGTTGCACGTCTGTGCATGCGTTGTTCATCCCCGAGGCTTCCAATGGGTTAATCTCGCAAACTATGCAGCGAAAAAGAGAGCGGGGAGAAGGAGGGGTAAAAAAAAAAAAAGCTTTTCAAGTTGATGTAGCAACAGAGGGATTGCAGCGATAATGTTATTGGGGCGGTGGATCAGTTACTTGTGACGCGCCAAAGCCTCGAGGGAGTTGGCGCAAGATTGCTCGCCTTTGATAAGGTCCTGGCCACGTACACTCAACCGCAGTGTTAAAAAGAAAAAGAAACGTCGTCTAAACCCGACTCCCGCGATCCTGTTGTGCGTGCCCACGCCGAGTCGAGGCGAGGACTCCACGCGACTCATTTGCGCTAACTTTGCAGATTTTTTTGTTGTTGTTGTTGCTTTGGAGGGGGGACTTTAGACGACGCGGCCGGCATCGCGTTGGGTTGTTATGTAGCTTCCAGGACCCGCCGGTCGGCACTTACTTTGAAGTGAGGGAGGAGGGAGGGAGTCGCCTTGAAGAGAAGAGGAGAGCCACACTTGCGCCATGGCAGCCTGAAAGGAGCAAGGGGGGAGGAGACTGCGAGGAGGAGGCGGAGAGAGGGAGGAAAGCGCTGTTTTTCAGCCCCCTTTTCCCTCTCGCGCTCGCCAGTTGCATTTCCCTCTCGGCCGAAGCGTGCACGGACGGAGCCGAACGTGGCTACCAAACCAGCCGGAGGAGAGGGGTCTCCCCACCGTGGATTATAAAGCCTTACGTGGATACAATTGTGACTTTTTACTCCGAAGAGAAACATCCGGAGTTCGTTTGTGAAAGGAGCGAACTCGTCGGGCTCGATGGTAAGTTTGTGCTCGCCTCCTTTTTCTTCTTCAATGGAGTTCACTTTGATGTGCCGTTGACTCGCCTTTGAAGTTGCCTTCCAAGCCTGTTGGGAGGGGGAGCGCTTATTTTAGAACATTTTCAACTCCAAAGGAAACGCTCAACCAATTATTTCGACTTAAAGTCGCTTTCTTATTGAGAGCAGTTCATATTTTTGAAGTTAATACATTTTTCAGGATCTACTACTCACATTGGACATCTTTTTTTTACGCAGGTTTGGACCTTAAAAAAGTCACGCACAAAAAACACATGAACGTGAATTGTGGTTCTGAGAGTTTGATGCCATAAAAGTGGTGAAGAAACTCAAATTAATCCACCGGTTTGCAGAAAACTTGGTCAACTATTTCTTGGTCAAGTTTTTTTCCTGAATTTGGACAACACTTGGTCCCACATTTGAGTCTCGCAGGTACTCGCTTGTGACTCGGGACGAAGACGCGATGAAGCACATGTCGCGGCGGATCGGAAACCTCGTCTGGATTTGGGTTATCTTTATGCAGATTCATCCAGGGCATTGAATGGATCCCAAATCATAACCCGAATGTTTATGTGAGATGTTTGACTAGTTTGATCGCTTCATGGTCAAACACTGAATAGTGAGTGCAGCTTTATCTAATCTTGTATGATGACGCCTTATCACAGTTCTTGCACCAAGTGCTACATGAACATACATGTGAAACTGAAATGAAATTAGAGATGTCAAACGTGCAGCTATGAATTTGCCTCCTACTATGTGGACTGCTTTCTTGTAAAAGTTATCAAGGAGGTGTGTAAGGGGTGGGGGGGCTGTCCCTTTGAGGTTGAGGCGGATCAGGTTTTGATACGATCAATATCTTGTGTTCTAGAGTGAAGACAGGCTGCCGGTGAGAAGCTCCCTGTTGACATAAGAGAGCGAGGAGATTACAGGCGAAGCTCAGAAGGCGGAACAACACGCACTCACTGGCAAGGCGTCTTCTCCCGTCGCCTTCAAGAGCCATGAGCTGGCTGCTTGTGGACCACATCGCCAGCAGTTTCCGCGAAGATGCTCCTCGACCCCCGGTGCCCGGGGAGGAGGGCGAGGCGCCCTGCCACCCCGGCAAACGCACCATAATGAAACCGGAGACCACCAAATCCGTCGCTTTCAGCCCGCCGAGCTCCTCGGCCAGGCGGAACGAGGATGGTCTCGGGGAGCCCGAGGGGAGCGCCTCCCCGGATTCGCCGCTGTCCCGCTGGACCAAATCTCTGCATTCGCTCCTCGGGGACCAGGACGGCGCTCTCCTGTTTCGGACATTCCTGGAGGCGGAGAAATGCGCCGACACGTTGGACTTTTGGTTCGCCTGCAACGGCTTCAGGCAAATGGACCTGAAGGATACCAAAACGCAGCGAGTGGCCAAAGCCATTTATAAGCGCTACATCGAAAACAACGGCGTCGTGGCCAAGCAGCTCAAGCCGGCCACCAAAACCTTCATCCGGGATAACATCAAAAAGCAGCACATCGACTCTGCCATGTTCGACCAGGCGCAGATGGAGATCCAGACCAACATGGAGGAGAACTCCTACCAGATGTTCTTGTCTTCTGACATTTTCTTCAAGTTTGTGAGGAGCGGCGGCGAGAACACCAATCACGTCAACCCCAACGGCCTGAGCGAGCTGCAAGTCATGTGCGGATATCTGCCCACGCTCAACGAAGAAGAAGAGTGGAGTTTTGATTTCAAAAGCAAAACGGCTGCCGGAGGGCTGCTGGTGAAGACGCATAGGACCACCACGTCCGTGATGGGCCTGGAGGTCATGGAGAGGGGCTACAGGTAAGCTTTTTCATCCAGATTCAGATTTGGTTCAGAATAGCAAAGTTGTGTAGTGGCCGCCATTTTTTGAAAACCAATTAAGCTTCCGTCTTGTGCACTAGTTGAGTCGAGTGTTTAGGACAAGACGTGACACAAATTTTGGCCTGCCTGAAAAATTGTTCGATATTTTGAACCGAAACCGGTCAGCCAATTGTAGAAGCAGGTTCCCCGAGTAGATGCTGGGGAAAAAAATGTAGCTAAACGGTTTTGCTCTATATATATATATATATCTATATATATATATATCTATCTATATATATATATATATATATATATATATATATATATATATATATATATATATATATATATATTTTTTTTTTTTTACCATATTTTCCAAAGACCATGTCCCACAAAAACATATTTTCAAAAAGCCATTTATCCCCACAGCACCCTTCTCGGATTTTTTAAATTGTTGCTGCTTTGTACGGAGTTTGAAGTGGCCAGACTTTTTGACAGTTTTTAATTTCCATTGCTAGTTAGGAGCTGCAAACCGAGTGACACCTTGGAAAAGGCCGAGGTCCTTTTCCATTGCTGTTTTTTGCCCTGTCACCATCCTAAACGGCAGCAGTCGCCTGCTACTGGCACTGGCCCGGATTTCCGGCGCTTTGAAATTGTTCCGCGGAACTTGGTCAATGGTTGTTGGTGGGTGGGGGGGCTGGTGGCAGGCTGGCTATCATCTTCCACTGGAAAAGTTCACAATCCAGGCAGGGCTGACTTGGCTTCCTGATGACCGCAATACTTTGTTCACGCTGCCGCCACTTTGACCTTGACGTATTTTGGCAGCAGAGTTGATGATGATGATGACGATGATGTCATGCATCTTTCTCGTGGCCTTTGTCACGCGCGTGAAACTGACGGCGCATTGAAACACGCGTTTACAACCTCATAAACAAGATAATCTGTCGGTGAGTTGCTTTTGGTCAAATGGCCTCCAAAGTTTACAACTTGACAAGTCATCCAGCGGGTTCATCCTCGAATTCACAAGCTTTTTCGAATTGTCTCAATGCCTTTTCAGCCTTTTCAGCCCCTTCCCCTGTCATCATCCAGATTCAAAACATGTGGAAGCCATTTCTCCCTTCTCCTTGTCTCTTTGCGTCTTCTAATCTGACTCTTTGACAACATGAAAAACCAAAACAAACTCAAATGGCAGCCACCACAGTTGAAGATAAGCCCCGCCCTCCTCCACCAACCGCCCGTCCTCGCTTCTTCTTCCCTCTTATTTGCGTCAAGTCTCCTGTGATTCCCTCCGCCTTTCTCCACTTTTATCCTTTTCCATTCTTTGGAGAAGTCAGGGGTGCATTTGGAGCGAAAGTGAGGCGAAAGGAGCTGAAAAGGAGGATGGCTGGGGCTGGGGGGGCTTAGTGCACTTCTTGAAATAAAGCGAGGGAGGAGAAAGGATAAATGAGAGGGGAAGAATGTGAGGCCAGCTGTGTTAAATACCTGACTCTTTGCGAGCCCCTCTGAAGGTCAAGCCTGGAGCTGGGGGCCCAATACAGCGTTAGTCATTCTAGCCCACCCCTCTATTTCATTCCTACTCTCTGCACACACTCCCGCGTCGGCTATTTTTTTTTTCCCCCCCTCCTGGCCACTCCTCCTGGTCTCCTCCCCCTGTACCGTGGCAAGGATGCATGCACAGCGGGACGTCAACGCTGAGGAAAGACTGAGTGCGAATGAAGGAAGTGAAAAGAGGGAAGCTGCTGGCTGCCGAAGATGGAAGAAATGGGGCATAAACGAAGGGGGGTGGGGGGGAGTTTTCCCAGCGCAGTTGAATTTGAATTTCAGGTTGCTAAGAAGCCATTTAGAGGCTTGGCTTCCATCACCTTTGACGCAAAACATGAGTTAGATGCAACCTCGGGGTGACCGTCTGTGAGATTCCATCATGTCGCTTTATCAGCTTTGCCTTGTGTAAGCACTCACCGGATGTTGCCCGGCTGTGACTTTCAGGCCGTACAGGGGAGGAGACGTCTGCCACATGGGCTCGTTTGCGCCGGTCAGCAGCACCAATGACAGCGAAGTGTCCAGCGACGCCTTGACCGATGACAACATGTCTGTGACCGACGGCAGCGTGTAAGTTGAAAAAACTTTGTGGTTCACATCCCAGTTGGCATATTACAGCGAAAATGCACAACGGTTCACGTTAAATGTGTTGTTCGTGTCACTGTCAAGCCTATGACCAAATTTGGTCAATTTCCTAAGTTTCACAATTTGATACTATTGGTCAATCCTACAAATTTGACAAATTATTAACTAAAATAAAGTGTAGCTTGTCCAAATCAATGTCTGAGTAATCAAAAAAAATTGACTTTTTCCCCCCTGGAAAAAAATCGATTTGGATTTGCAGATGCTGTCCAACAGTATCCATGCCTATTTCAATGCCGAGACTAGTGCTGATACTTGCCATGACTTTTTTGAGACCTAAACCAGGGGAGTCAAACTCATTTTTGTCTCGGGCCACATACTAGTTACGGTTTCCCTTGGCGGGCCGTTATGAATTTTGTGAAACCATATACAGACGCTCCCCAGCTAACGAACGAGTTACGTTCCGAAGGATCGTTCGTTAGCTGAATTCGTTCGTAAGTTGCTTCAGTGCTATATTTTGTATGGAATGTATGTTTAAGACTTATATAAGTATGTTTAAGGTTTATATAAGTATAATAAAATGAAGTTTAACTTACTTTTGGAAGATGTACTCGATGGCTTAAGAAATTGAGGGTCCAAGAGAAGAAGATGAGGGCTGACGAGTCCTTGAAGGGTGTAGTAGAAACTGGCCGAAAGAAGCGATCTGACGACGTTTTCTTCTTTTTCTCATCATAAATGATGCAGTAGCACTGTATAGCATCATTCATTTGATTTGCACACAACTTTTTTCGAACATTTTTCGACATACCTGTACCCGCAAAATGTTCGTATGTACCGTTTGTGCGTAACTCGGACGTTCGTAATTTGGGGAGCGTCTGTAAATGGTTTATCCCCTCCACATATGATATACACAGCACAACAAATTGATGAATAACTAGTTATAAAATCAGAAATCAAGAATAATGACTGTTACTGTGGATTACATATGACAATTTGAACATTTGGTTCAGACTTTAGCAAGCATCATGGAACTTGACATGCTTCATTTGCTTTCACGGGCCACATAAAATGATGTGGCGGGCCAGATCTGGCCCCCGGGCCTTGATTTTGACACCTGTGCTAAACATTCTCTCACTTCTGTCAATTGTGTTTCTGTTGGGAGTCCCACATCTGTGGATCGTAGCAGCATCGTCTTGTTAGTCACTCTTCAAACGCTCAGTGGGCCAACAATAGGCCTATTCAAAATCATCAAATCGAAGACAATTGAACATTGTCACCGTCACAGGACCAACGAAAATCAGTCACTTAAAAATCACACAACACAATTGTTGCTTTGGCATTGTTGTCTTAAAAGCCATGATGACATTAAACCTTTGGAAACCCTTTTGTGCTGCTGTTGAAAGGACAAAAAGTAACAGCAGCGTATCGTAATTCATCGACCGTAATATTACAGTAGCCACAGATAAGTTCACTGTAGCCCTTTTCAACACCTTGCAAAACGCGTTGAAAGATGTTTGAGTCTCGGAAAGAGTTATGTTGAGTGTGAGGCTGAAGTGGTCTTGCATGATGTCAGAAAAGCTACAAAATAAAAACTCCAAATGCGGCCGTCTGGGTCATGCTCACGAAGCAGTTGTCAAGAGTCATCGTTGTAATTCCATTGACTGTTTTTCAAAACGCCTCATGCCGATGTTCACGTCCCTCCAAGGCATACTATGCCAAATGACGCCTTCGCCGAGGTGAATTGGCGTCATTAGGTCACGTCATCGCTCAAAGGCCACGAGCGCTGCGTGAACTTTTGGACAGAATGTGTAATCATTGTGATTAGCCACGATGGAGTCACGTCACGTTGGAAACACTCACGTTGCGCCTCCGTTGCAAACCTGTTTTTACATCAAGAGTCTCCCATATGAGCAATGTTGCTGCGTATCTGCTTCAAAGAAACCGTCGCCTATTATTTGATTTGTCTGTACTTTACGCTGTCCTGTGACCCCCACGCCCCACCCACCACATCATCTCATTTGTTCCCATTCCCTATCAGAATGTCGGTTTAATGAGCCTGTAAACATGTGAATCCTCTACATGCATAAAAGAAGGGAATAGAAAAGAAGTTGGGGTGGGAGGGGGGGGCATGAGAGGACGCAGTTGGGTGGGAAGAGAAAGAGAGCGGCGGAGGGGGAATTTTTTTGCTTATATCTTATTTATGGATTTGCTTGGACTCTGGGGAATGCAGCTGCGCGCAGACTTCAAACATTACCTTATCTTACAAACCAGCCTTTTGATGTGCGGAGATCAGAGGCAGCGCTTGCCAAATGAAGATTGGGGTGGTGGTGAGGAGGGTGCGTCGGTGGGGGCCAACCACGCTTATGCGCATGACTGTGGCATTTCAAAGCAAAAGTAGAAAAGTGCTGCTCACTTAGGCTCGGTCACCAGGAAACCCAGAAAAGACACCGTTTTCACTCTTGTCAAGTGCGAGGCCGTTTGAAGCCGGGCGGCCCCGCAGATACGCTTTAACCGGGCGGTCAACGCTCACGTCTGGTGTCCAAACGCTCCTTTCGCAAGAAGAGAATGCCATTAATGTGAGAGGAAAATTGGAATTGCTTTTCTATTAGGGATGGACTCAATCGAGGTTTCGGTGCCAGTTTTGTACCGATCAGAATAACGCTGCCCCGAGGAGTTGTGCCATAGCCCAATTGGGATAGATTAGAGCTCAACTACTCATGGTTGTCATGTTGACTAAGCCTGTAACGCAAAGCACGCCACTTCTGAAGACGCGAAGCTGTGTGTCGCCTTTGAAATGGCAGAACCCCACTCCCGGAGTTTGTGCTTCACTCCAGACACAGTTACGGATAAATTTGAATAAAAAATGAGATTGAAGGCTTCTGACTGGAGTGAGCAAAACTGTGGCGACCGCGGATGCTAGCTTAACTGCGCTAAGTAGAGAGGTAGAGAAAAAAACTTGGCTAGTATAACAAAACACCGTGAAATTGCAGACCCTTTCATGTATTTGAGAAAAAATGTAATTGTGTATCATGTCATAGGTCAGAAATGGATAGTAATCCATCAGTTTGTTGTGATAATGCCATGAAACACTAATTTTTTTAAACAACTCATTCACTCCCAAAGACGTTTTTAAACGTGGTCTTGGTCTAGAATTGGCTGGTACTGAATGAGTTAACGGCCCTCTTGAGTGAAGCCTTAACGACCAAATGAGTTTTGACACCCTTGACCTAAAGGGCAGCGCCGTGCGCACTTGCGGCGTTGATAATGACAACAGAAATGGAAGAACAGAAACTGGACGGAGGATTCCCGGTGTCTTTATGATTCTTGCGCGCTCCTCCGCCATTTTCCTCTTTGCAGAGTACAAAGGCGGCGTCAAGTGTGCTGCGATGTCACCCTATCAGCCTCCATACACACTAAAATGGAAACATAAGCCAAGTCAAGACACCCTGGCTAATTGAACTGAACTCTGTGTACCAAAACAGGAATTGCTTGGCAATTCACGCCGCGTAGCACTTCTTTTAATCGCCTATTAAGCCTGAGAGATGAGTAACGGCATCTTCCTCGATGGCTGTTTTGATCTGTGAATTTGTCTGACAATGACTAATTATTCTGGCGCTCCGTTTGATGTTTTTTTTTTTTTTTCCAGAGATGGCATCCCTCCGTACAAACTGAGCTCCAAGAAGCTGCTTCAGAGGGAGATGCAGCGCAACATGCGCATGAACAGCCAAGTGTCTCTGCCTGCTTTCCCCGTAAGTTGATTCGCACGCGCGTACACGCACGCAAACTGCACACATGCCACATGCGAGACTTTTTTCAACCCGGTGCCGCGGTGTCATTTCCATACCACCCTCTGTTCCGGGGTCTCGTGGTTCTATGAATAGTCGCACGCCGCAATCTCAACAGCACAGGCAAAGATCTGAGGAGGAACGTCAAAGACCTCGCCTCCCGCCCACACACACACACACACACACACGTACACACGGCCTCTCGCTACCTTTGGTGTCACCTCCACCCCCCCGTTAGGGTTCCTTGAAGTCTGCGGGAGAGCAGGAGGCCTCTAAGCCGTTTATCGCCACCGTGCTCACAACGCGCCGGGGTTCTTCTTCCCCCAACCAGTGATGCAAATATGGAGAACACAGTCGGGAGAGAGTTGAGGAAAGATCTTGTGCCGCTTTATCCCGAGGGCTCTGAAACGAGCCCAACAAAAACACAGATACTCAAGACGCGTTGCGGCGCTTTGATCCGAGGATGAATGGAGCACGCGCGCAGGAAAGTGACAACTTCCAACAGAGCTGGCCCCCTTTTTTCTCTCGATCGCGCCCCCCCCCCCCCGCCCCCCACCCCTTCCCTCGGAGGTGAGCGATCTAAGGGAAGAGTTTGAGCGTGTCATGTGAGCTTTGAGTAGGTCAAAGGGGAGTTGCTAGCTTAAGGCACCTAATGGAAGCTAACTTGAGGTTTTGGAAGAAGTGTGAAAGCAAGTTATCTTGTGAAAATAAACTCGCTGTAACCTCGAGTTTCATCACCGTTTTGACACGCACCAATTTTTTTGGGGGGGGGGTGATAGATGTGCAGATTGGCTCTGGCAAGTCATCTCCCGCTCTGGCGCGCGCGTTGCTTTGCTTCATTTTCACTTTTCTCGCCTTGTTGTTGTTTCCCCCCGTCTGATTTTTGGCGATGGCTGCCATTCCCTGGGTGCCGCACGCAGCCTTGGGCTCCATCGGAACGCTTCTTTTGCTGACTTTTTTTTTCTCTCGCCTCCCCTTCATCTCTACTACAAAGGAACGGGAGAAAAAAACAACAACAAAAAAAATCAAGAAACCCTCAATGCAAAAAAATGCAAATAATTTAATATGAGCACACGTGTGTGTCTGTGTGCGCATGTGTGTGTGTGTGTGTATATTCTGTCACTTTAGTCGCTCAAAGCTGCCCAGCGTGTGACAGGGGAGGGGGAAGGGGGGGGGGGGGGATACATTATCTCAACCTTTCTGATCTTGCATCCTTTTTTGTGACACCTTTTATGTGCCTCCTTTGCTCTCTTCACGTTCCTTTTCTCTGCCCTCCTGCGCTCATCTTTGCATCTCGGGCCTGTTTTTAATCCCCTCATCCTTCCTCCCTGGAGTTCTCTTCTACCCCCTGTCGATATGTGCCTTTTTTATTCCGAAATGTAAAGCGACTGCTTCCCGTCTATCTCTTCCCAACAGACACAGACACACCTCCATCACCTCGTCCTGCCCCTCGCTGCGTTTTTGATTTTTTGACGGGAAGGATACTTTGAAGTGAGATGGCTTGAAAGAGTCCCGCTAAGGATGGTTGAGGGAAACAGCCTGTTGTGACCCCGCCCCCTCCCACACCCTTCTTTTGCAACCACACTTTATTTTTTAATTTTTTTTAAGACAGCTCCGTGCAGCCTTCAACGACGGAGCCCCAACTGACTGCTTTTGCTTTTCTCTGCAGCGCACCCGCTGTCCTCCCAAGGAAGGCATCCCAGTCGAGCCGGCAAAGTTTGCTGCTCAGCTCATCTCCCGCCTGGAGAGCCTGAAGAGGGAACAGGACACCCTCAGCTCTCTGGAGGTGAGGCTGCAGCAGATTCAGGAGGTGTGTGTGCTTCTCACTGAACTCAAGTACACATTCATGGTTTTGTTTTCTTTCAGTCTATTATTGAGAATTTCTGTTTATCACTAGGAGGAAGAAAGAGAGGACACAGAGATAGTCGTAAGCGCCCAGCAGAATCCCCCGCACCCGCTGAGCCTCCTCCCCGGCTCGTCCGAGGAGGACCCGCAGGCCATCCTGGACGAGCACCTCTCGCGTGTCCTGAAGACCCCCGGCTGCCAGTCGCCCGCCGTCATCTGGCACTCGCCCCGCTCCAGTTCGCCCGACCACCGGCCCTTCCCACGAGCCGGCTTCGGACTCAAGGCTTCCCTTTCCGGTCCCGACCAGGGGACCTTCACGCTCACCCTGGGCCCCGGCGGGACCCTCGTGAGCAGGCAGAGCACAAAGCACATCCACCACCACTACATCCACCATCACACCGCCAAGACCAAGGAGCAGTTCGAGAGGGACGCCGCCCTCCGTGTGCGCACTCTGTGCTCCACTAGTGGCGATTGCCAGCCTTACCAGCGCAGCCGCAGCCTGGGCCGGGAGATGTGCGGCGCTGTCTCCACCGACGCCGGCATGGGGTCAGTTGACGAAAACAGACACCCTCTGCCCTACTCCCGCCCCCACAAAAGCTGCCTCTAGCGACATACATGTTTTGTCATGCAAAACATCTCGGCATGGATGAGCGGAAGGAGCTGTGTTCTAATTTTAAAGTCAAAAAAATTCAATGTAGTGTATTTACGCTACTGGAGTGTCTCTTAAATCAGGACGGGAAAAAAAGCAGGATGTTACAGAAGAGCATTTCTGGTATTTTAATTTTAATTTAATGCAAGTTAATCTTTGAATAGGTGACGGCTATTCAAGCGTTTATCCCCCAAAAAAAGCAACAATTGTTTTGAATGAGCTACTTTCGAAGTTTTTGTTTTGTTTTTTTCTCCCCCTAAAAAGAAAACCACAAGTTTTCCAATATGGCTCTGATTTTGTCCTCTCAGCTAGGCTGTCCCAAATCCTGACCAACCAGAGCCGGCCTCCCGCCTCACCCGTTGAAGTGATTTGCTTAGCGCATGAACTTGACCTAATAATAGTTTTGCTCGCAGGCGTTCCAGCTCCCTGTCCAGACGCGTTTGTCGCTCAGGGCTTGAGGATGGCGCGGCCGCCAGGTGCGGCCAGGAGTGCGGGCCCCTACAGCTGCCCAGCGACACGGCCGATCCCGCTCAGAACGTCTTGCAGTGGATCCTTGAAAGCAAGCAACAAGGCCGGCACAAGTCAAGGTGAGCTCTGCCGTTGATTTCACGCAACCAATTTTCCTGTTTTGAGATGTGGTTAGAAAAATAGAAGGATAGGAAAGTAGACCTTGTTCCTACCTCACTCTCTCTCCAATAATGTTTTCTTTTCGGTCAGACAAAGCAAAAATGTCTGCAGTTGCGGAATTCTATCACTTTTCGTGAGACAAAGCAAAATATCTGTCGTAGCGGCAGGTGCCAGTTAGGCAGATAAGTGCCAGTTGATGTGCGTATACAACCTGGCCCAAGAAATCTGCAAATAATTCTTGCATGCAAGTTTTATGAAGGCTTCTTGTTTTACCCTCGACGGTAGGCATTTTGGGAGTTGTGTGATCTGCCTTCAATTCATCGTTGTTTTTGTTTGTTTATTTTTTTGGGAGTGCAGCACCCAAAGCACCAAAAAATCTTTTGGTGGCTCCTCGGCCCAGACGCACACGTGGGGCGGCGGCGGCAACTGTGCCCACCTTCGCAGCCACCAGCCGTCGCAGCCGTTCATCCAGGACCCCGCCATGCCCCCCTTACCCCCTCCCAACACTTTGGCCCAGCTGGAGGAGGCGTGCCGCCGTCTCGAGGAGGTCTCCACCACCAAGAGTGCCAAGCAAAGGTGCGACTTGCTGTCAAAAAGCTCATTCAGTACCAGCCAATTCTAGACCAAGTCTGAAAAGACGTTTAAAAACGTCTTTGGGAGTGAATGAGTTAATTACGGTCTCGTGTCGTCACTCTGTTATTGATGATGATGATGATGTCGTCTGCAGGCATTCACTGTCCAGTCTCCAGCGGGATAAGAGCCACCTTGTGCCTTTGCAGAGTGACGGGTCCGTCCCTATGTCTCCTGCCAATCCTCACCCCCCCAGCAGCAGCAGCCTCTGCCCCCAATCAAATGAGTATGTCGCATCATCATTGACCGCAATGAAACATCTGCATGCACTCACTCAGTAGAGCAAGGAAAAGACCCCTTTATTTGAGGCCCCATGCACACAACCGTCCGTGTCAAGCTCGAACGTGCAGTCTCAGCGCACCAGCTGACCGAGACGTGGCTTTCATTCACATGGATCATTTTTACTGGCCGTCCTTCAGTGAGCCGCCAGTTGGCCGGGCTGAGCAGAGCTTAGCAAAGAGACGGACGGCTCCCTCTGAAGTGGGCCTACAAAGCCTTGGACCGAGCTGAAGGGGAATTGATAACGCCGGAGCCCCACCCCCGCCCTTTTCTTCGCGCACACGCACGCACACAACAGGGGAAGCGCAGATTTAGGAGCACTACTGGGTCACACAGTTACAGCCAGTCTGTCTCTCTTTTTTTTTTTTGGTCTGTGTGTGTGAGCCAACTGTTCGTCGCACAGCCGTCTTCTCACACCTTTCGTCCCCGCCTCTCGATGTCTTGCAGCACTGCGGAGTGTCTGAAGGGTTTCGCAAGCCACGGGCTGTGCAGCGGCGAGACGGTGGTGACGTACTTCTTCTGCGGGGAGGAGATCCCTTACCGGAGGACCATGAAGAGCCACAGTCTCACCCTCGGCCACTTCAAAGAGCAGCTGCGCAAGAGGGGCAGCTACAGGTGTTGCACTGCTACTTTTGACATATTTAATCGAGAGCGTTTCGACCATGAAGTCGCATCTCCGAAGGCATCGCTAGTACTTTGTGCTCCTCCTGTTTTGTTTGCTGTCGGTTTCCGTTCAGGTTTCAGCGGTGGTCCCTTGTGCGTTGTTACCACCCGGAAGTACCCTCGCGTTTGTTGTTTACAAACACCCTGAAAGTTATTTCGAGGGAAGGATTTCCACGCATGTGCCGAGCTTCGTCAGCATTGTGGCTGTGAGATCGTTAGCGGTCTGGCAACGCGGTGCGGTGTTGACACTCCCAAACCCAACAGTTCCAAGCATGCCTGACCAATTTGGCTGACTTCAACCGCCGCTACGGCACATCATTTCAATGTTTGATTTTGATGTGTGATTTGAAAGAACTCTAGGATTAAGTTAGCTTCTCCTCTTCATATAAGCAGTAGAATCGTACTCCCCTTTGGTGAGTAAGATGCGTCTCCACAAGCAAATGCCGATGTCTCCTGTCCTATGCTAGGCAGCTTTACATAGCACATTTCATACACAAGGTACCTCAACGAGCTTCATCGTTAGAAAACGACATTTAAAGGCAACGGAATTTAAGACATTGAACTCATTCACTCCCAAAGACGTTTTAAACGTCTTTTCAGACTTGGTCTAGAATTGGCTGGTACTGAATGAGTTAAAAAGCTGAAAAATTTAGTAGAGAAATGAAAAGTAGTTTGATAAAATTGGTAAAAGAACATATAGCATGCTAACGTCTGTTTCGGGCTGTTGTGTTCAATGCGGCAGAATCTTCGCCGAGGCAAAAATTGCTGATCCAGCATCAATTTTGAGGTGCCTTTTCAAAACATTCGTTGCCATTGTGAGATTGGCTCGGGTTAGGGTCAGCACAGTGACTGGTGAGTTGGCGTCAAGATTGATGCCAATTTATGGATATCGATGACATCATTGTTTTGGAGCTAGGAATCATCTTTTTGCTTGGTGGGGACTCGCAACCTCTGGACATCGAGTGCAGTCAGTTTAGGGTTTTTTTGCCCTGTTGATTTGGGTCTAATCTGCGTTGAGGGGAGTTGCGTTATCGGTTGGGTTCAGATTCGGGCCCGTGCGCGCGCGTGCGCACATGTTTTGGGAGGCGAAATGTGAAGGACAAGAGGGAGGGCGGCTGGTGTCGGGGGTTAGTGGGAGAGCTTGTACTGCAGCGATTTGGGTCCCATCTGGTATTGATTTCCATGCTAAGGCACACTTAATACGCGGCTTTGAAGCCCCGGCCGCTTTCATTTCAACCAACAAAGACTCTCACAAATGGCCAGCATGCAAATGCTTCACTGATGCTATCGGGGGGGGGGCAAGGGGAGGCATTCCTCCTCCTCCTCCTCCCGCTAGTTCTCCTCCCCTTTCAGCTATGATGTGTGCACATTTGTGCTCGCATTGTATACTCATGATGTTGACGTATTGTTTATTTTTTTTTTCCTCAAGTGTTGGCCGTGTAAGCCGAGTGAGATGTGACTTTGTCTGAAGTCAAAACGATGAAGCGCGCCTTATTGCGGCCATGCTGGGGCCACGCTGCTGGCCTCTATGCCAGCCGTGACATGAAGATGCGCGTTCGTAATTGGAGAGAAACTGTAAAGTTTGCAACACGAGTGATGACGAGCACAACCTCACCGTGCCTTGTATTACCCCCACCACCAACCCAACTCCTTTCACTGTTCTTCCTTTGCCTCTGGCTCGCCGTCTCCACTTCCTCTGTCGTACCATCCGCATTTTTAGTGCAGGGGGCAAAAGAGTGCAGAGCGGCAGGCAGGCGCTTTAATAGCAGCCAGAGAATGTGTGGACTTGGGTCATTTCTTCAGCATGGCAGCGGTTCAACAAAGAACAGTAATGCTGCACCCTGCCAGACGATATTGGTGCCAGATGTCGGTGCGAGCAGCGAGATAGTGTGAGGGAACGAAAAGGGGGGGTGGGGGGGGGGTTGGGTCAGATGTAGCCACATAAAACGTGCCAGTGGAAATTCAGGCTCTGTGTCTGCTTCTTCCCCGGCTAAAAGGACCTTTTGATGATTTCTC